>VZTN01025897.1:202506-465502 GCA_013400515.1 Erpornis zantholeuca | reverse complement strand
TGGCGGGGGTGGTGGGCCGGGGTCCCTGCGCCGGCCAGGGGGGAGCCGGCCCTGTCCGGGGCTGCAGCCGGAGTCCGGAGGGGCTGCCAGGGAGCTGTCAAGGGCTTCTGTTCTCCGGCACTCCGGAGGAGACTTGACCGCGCCGCGGGGCAGCCGTGCGGAGAGGAGGGCGCAGGGGGCGGCAGGTACCCGGCTGAGGGAGCCGGTTTAAAATCGGGGAGCCTTCTCCCTCCCTTCAGCGTCCCCCCAGCCCCGGGGTACGGCAAGAGTCTCCGTGCCGGAATGCGGGGATCTGGGGTGGTTCGGAGCCTGCCCAGGCTGCCGGAGCTGCGGCAGAGGGGTTCGCCTCTGTCGGTGATGGGGAGCCCCGCCTCGGCATCCTCGGCCCCGCATTTATCTCGGCTGCCGGGGACGCACGGATTTCCCTACTCTCCCACTCCTCATGCCGACCTCAGGTTTTGTGCCCCGACGGATGCAAATTTGAGGTCTTATCCCTGAACTGTATGTGGATTAATATGTATTTGTTTTGGGTTTTTTTTTTTGTTGTTTTTTTTTTTCCTGTATGAATGCACAGGAGCACATGCACATAAACAAGCACGTGTGCGTGTGTTCCTCTGTGTGTGTGTGTCCGTCTATTTTCTGTGGGCTATGGAAAAAACATATCCCACTGCTATGGGAGTAAGAAGGAATAAACACACCCATAAAAAGAAACTAAAAGCCTATTTCTACATTCTTAATTCTTAATGAAATGCATATGTCTTGGCCACCGATTTTTAAAAGCGCTTAGTTTTATGGAAGCCCGTTAGATTAATTCAGCCAGAGCTGCCTGTTTCTGTTCACAGGGAGGGATATGTCTGCTGCGTAGGTGACCGATAGCTTGTAAAAAAGCTCGCCGCTTGCCGTGCTATCTTTGGTTGGTTGGTTTGGGTTTTTTTTAGACAGGAGGAAGGAGTCGTAATAAATAAATAAATACACCCTTTTAATATAAGTGTAGCCATATTTTTCTCAAAACCGTAGGAAATTACTATCCTACAAAGTTTTCCTTCTATAAATAGTTCAAATCTTAAAACAAAAGTTTTCAACCGCACACCAGATGCTGGGATGCTGGCGGTTTCCCTTGCTGTGTGACATAATTATAAGGTCCGAAAGCAAAAGCTATAGAAGTATAATAATAATACTAAGGCGTCTGCTGAGGGGAAATACAAGGGAAGCAATGCCTGCTTTATTTAAAGCCAACTGCTCGGGGATGTTTTGAGCGCTGCCCCGCGACAATGAGAAGTTGTGGCAGATAAATAATTCTCTCTCGCCTTTCCCTGGGCCGTCCCCAGTTCATCCCCTCCGCGGCAGGTCACTCGGAGCTGGACCCGCGGAGCCGGAGCCGAAGTGGCTATTGCAGTCCAGTAGAGCAGAAGCGAAAGGGATCAGGAGGTGAAACCCAACAAAGCGGAGCCCCAAAGCGACGCGCACCTCCCTCTATCCATCATTCCGGAGGGACGGAGCAGGCTGTGTTCCCGAGGAGAAAGCAGCGCGCGGGGCCGCCGGGGANGTCTCCATGTGTCCCCCCTATCCCTCCCAGAGAGCGGGAGCACCGGCGGCAGTGCCGGGCGGGCTGTGGTGCTTCCCCTCACTCCCCGGAGGAGGTGAAAGGAAAGAGGAGTTATTTCAGTGCTTAATGGAGAGTAGCCTACTGAACTTGTGGTGTTTGTCTGGTGGGTAAATATACTTCTCTGGCTTACTAATGGTAGCTTTTGAAGATTAAAGCATAGTAGAGCCCGTTGGAGCTCTGTTTCTGCTACCCTCGCTCTCAGCTCTCCGGAGGGGAGGATGCTTCCCAAGCTGCTATTTAGTGAGCTCTCAGGGACTGTCAATGGTTATGTTAATTTTCCCCGAGATCTCTGTCCTCTTTTGGCTATGGGAACGACTCCTTGGCTTTTGCATTGCTGCTCCTTCAGAGATAGAGGGGACGAGTTTCAGCGGGCAAGCAAATCGAGTACGGGGTGTCCGTGCTCAGTCTCTATTGGTGCCGGAAATGCAGGCCGGGGGTGATGGGATGCTGCCCTGTTATTCTGCGAGAAAACCCGTCAAGGAAAAATCCCATCGTGATGAAATGGGGTTTTCAGAACGAAAATGGCAATGGCAAATGAAATTAAAAGGGCACCACACCTCAGTGTTTTGTGTGCAATAGCTGGGAAGAAAGTGAGATTATAGTCAACTACATCCAAAATTAAAGAGCCAACTCCTCTATAAAATTTATTTCTATATTGTAAGTGTGCTGTCTGATAAAGTCATCTTCTTCAGCGTGCTTGCCTGCTAACCTTTGGCCTGCTGAGGAAGAATTACAACCAGACGAAATGTGTCTGACTCTGAAAAAGAAAACTGACTGTGGCTCCAATAGCTGATGCATTTTAATGCTGGACATATTTTGGCAATCCAACTCAATATTTAAAGTATAAAGCTGCAATTATATAATATTGGTGTAATTAGTATAAATGTCTAAATGCCAGGATCATGTAGAACACTGGCACTGTTTCTTGCAGTGCATGTGGAAGTGCCCATGTGTCTGTACACATACACATATTTAGCTGCTTCTAAGGAAGATGGTGTTTGTCTGTTTTCCATTGGTGCACTTCTTTCACTGTTCATCTTCTTTAGGGCTGGATGCATTCACCAGCAACGTGAGAGTTGGTTCTTAAGAAGCTTATTTCGGGGATTATCTGCTGACACACAGACACAGTTAATTCAGTTATTTGCTATAAAGTGATTTGGAATAATTCATAAGAGAGAGTGTGTATATGTAGTAATAGCAGCACAAATCTCCAAAGCACACACATTTTCTAACACCATAACCCAGCAAATCATTTATATTGGCGAGTAGATATCACTGCTTTGTTAGGAAATGTAGAGGAAAGAAATCCTCTGCATGTTTTGCATTTGTTCTGCTGGTTCTTCCACATCCTTACAATTCTGTATCCTTAACAACAGGGCTTCTCCACACTTGTGGGAAGCAGATTAGAAGGAATGCAGATTGTTCATATGCCTACAGGAAAGTGGTCATGCCTAATCCCTAAAGATTAGGACTGCTGGAGAGAGTCCCTGGAGTTTGCCTCTTAATCCTCAGTGCTGGAGGGAGCTGTACAGACAGAGAACAACCCAGCTGCTCTGTGAGGCAGAGCCTTCAAGGGCACGGTGGGCATAGCTTCACCTGCAATGCCAACCAGCATGACTGATGCTCCCTCTTTAGCTGGTGCAGTCAGGGTTACACAGGCCTGGCCCACTCTTCTCCTGGCCCACTTCTCTCTTTTAGATCAGGGCAAGATCAACCTCGGTGATTAAGCTGGCCATTACAGGAATGGGATTGTCTCTGGCTCAGGCACTGAGCTGCAGTGTAAATCCGTAATTTCCCTGCTTTTGCACCTTGTTCATTTTATAACTGAGACTTTAGGGCAAGCTTGCTCTCTCAGCCTCTAGTTATGGTGTGTACAATGCCCAAGGAGAGAGCTGTTGAGATCCTTAGATTTTCCTCTTATGTGGTACTGTAGTAATGATCCTCTATAAGAAGATTTGGAATAGGACTTCCTTCCACTTCACCATCCCTTGGAGATGTGTTCACGTATAGACAGAACAGGTGATTCTTCAAAGTGTATCAAGTATTTTCAGTCTCATCTAAAGCTAATGCTTTTGCTCAGCAGAAAAGAGAAAGATAAAGGATATTTTTATGCTGAACTGCCATAAGCTCGGCTTACCTGCCTGACACAGGATATTTCCATGTATGGAAGCATACAAAAAGACAGGACAATGATTGTGATGTGATTTCTTGGTAGCTCTAGAAGGTGAAGTCCAGCATTTCACTGTGAGACCTAGAATAAAATTTCCTGTCTAAAACCAGAGAGCTCTGGTAAATCTGTGACTGGCCACTCCTCTCCCTGCCAAGGTCCAGCTCAAGCACTCAAGTCCTGAGTATCCGTGAATCCAAATGCATTTGGATGAAGGCAACTCTCTCAATCCTTTGCAACAATCAGGTTCCAGGAATTAGATGTTTAACACACCTTGAAATTGAAAAAAAAAATTACTTTAGAAACTATAGTGAAAGGTGGCAGGATCCAGAAGGTCTAGGATGACAGCATGGAATTACTACATATGTTGTATTACTAACAATAATCTACAAAGTGGGTACAAAACAATATGAAATATTCAGATGAATAGGTAAGATTGAATAGAGGTATGTTTGCATATTAAAAACCCAGCAAGACTTGACCTTCAGAAGAGAGTCTTTCAAAGAAGGTGTTAAAGAGCTAAACAGAATGACCTGCAATTATACAGTTAGACTGACAAACACCTTTTTTGCAGCAGGAAAAACATCCCATGTGTACCTGGCAATATACCATGCTGAGGGTAGAATGGTGTCATGGGCTTTCTTAACAGTGCATAGGACTGTGTAATTTGGGCTGAAATGCAGAGAGCCTCCTGACCCCAAAACACAATTTAACCCTCTAGTCCTCCCAAGTTACCCCAAGCAACAAAAACTTGGGACCAGCTGTAGATCAAAGGAGTTCTACAGACATGCTGACACCATGCGTTACAGAGCTGGTTAATGTTGCAAGCCCAATTTCTTCAGCCCACAAATTTTCCATGTTGTTTTACCCCTGGTGGACTCTCACCAGTGCCTTTCATGGCTGCTGGCAAAGCACGTCTACCTGTTAATTACCTGACAGATACCTTTTTGCAACTCCAGGTTCACCTGTCTGCTTGGTTCTTCTCATTATTTTTGCTCTTTCTCCTTTGATGCTCCACTGCCCTTCTGTAGAGCATCTCCCCAACCTACTCCAGGTATGTAACTTGCATAGTGTTACATTAAAACTCTACATGGAAGGGTTCTATGAGAACCAGACAGGCCTCTCTCTGTGAGAACCATGACTGAAAAGCAAAATCTCCATGACTTTTTTGTTCTGGAATTGTGCCATGTGCCATACCTTGTCAATGAGCTGAAGAAACTTGTCACTAAAAGCTTCTGGTTTACAAGCCCAGAATTATGTTGGAGGGTAAGGAAGTGCAGAGTGTAGGCACAGGAGTAGTCTGGAAGAAAAGCCAAGGAAGGCATGTTTCTGGAGAATGTCTTTCAGTCTTTTAAGGGTTATTGGAACCCTCTCCTCTTTTATTTATTTACTTATTTTATTTTTGTCCCTTCAATCCTCCCCCAAATGTAGAAGGATATATTTTCTCTCCATTGTGGAGAGCTGCATAGGAGTTGCTGTTTACTTCTTGCCAAGACAATTCCTATGTATTTGCATTTGCTATACCACATGCCTAAAGAACATTGCAAATACTGTGCTAGCAAAAATGGAAAGAAATTCTAGATACAGAGACTTAAATATTTGGTCAGTAGGTTTTCCTGTTCATACACATTTCTATGACTTCTTCCTTCCATTACTGCCAAAATGTTTTTAGGACAAACCTTTAGATAACATGTTGAGTTGTTTTTTCTATGCTTTCCTCTTGGGCTTTCTTTCTAAAAATCAGTTTTCTGGATGGAGCTCTAAGTTCACTGCCTTGGTCAGTTCTATTGGGCAGTATGGCCAGCTTTTCTGAAGTTAAGATAGTTAAGGCAAAATAGTTGCTCTTATCATGGAAACATCTTTCTTCCACTAGGATCTGACAGCAAGATGATTATCACCTACTAATTATTTTATGACAAGTCATACCTTCTCTAGAAAATCTCAAGACAGGGTAAATCAGAGAGTTATTGTATCTTGTTTTCCTGGAAATAATTTTAAGAGTGTGTACAGTTTGTATTCATATTACTGTTATGGTTTTGAACATATATTTTTGTTTCAGCCTATGTTTGTGGATCAGATTTCCCTTAAAAAAGGATAAACGTTTATGCAAAAATCTCATTTAGTCATCATGGTGCCAGTCTTTGTTTTAGCTCTTTGTCCAAGGTCAGATTTCACCCTGAGTTCCTGATAAGGAGAAAAAACACATCCAGTGGTATAGCAAGTGTGCAAGGGAGGGCAGAAGTGAGGTCAGATGTCTGATAGGTGGCAGAAGAATTTCCCCCATGTATCAGCATAAAGTTCACTGGTCCCTGCATGTCCCAAATGTTTTATTTGAAGTAGAGCCACACTGTTACTAGGCAGTGGCACCACTTTGAAAGCTGATGGAACTCTGTGGACTTTACTGGCAGATTTGTGATGCAAAAGTAATGCTGGCGAGTTGCATCTCCATCAGCAGGTACTTGGAATGCACAACAAAGGCATTTGAAATAGTTTCATTCTGATGGCCATCACTGTGTAGCATTTTGGCAAGCTCTTATATTTTGTCTTTTAAGCACTAAGGGCCTAAGGCTTCTCTCCTCTGAGGCCATATCCACAGCTCAGCAAGCTAATAAAAGCAGTAATAATAATACTGCTGTAATAATACTCTGCTGCAGTCAATGGAGTGACCCCAGTGCAATCAAGAACAGTAACAAACAGAAAGTCAGCACCAGACTTGTTCTTACAATATCCATTTGAATGCAGCCTTGACACAGGCTGCCATTTTATGCAATTTATAGGGAATCTGGCCATAGTTCACAAGAACATACAGCAAAGACAATATTAAAAGGAGGCCATGCCAGACAAACCCCAAAATCAATTCCATGGGCCACTGAAAGAATCATGGCATTTGGAATCAGCAAGACCAGACATAAGTCCAAAACCTTATTTATTTTTTTGAGGGGAGAAGCACATCAAAAACCTTGCAGCATTTGTTATTGCATGTGAGGTATAGTGGAGCAGCCCAGGCTTCAAAGCTGGAAATAAGCACAAGCCAGAAAGGCATAAATCACTGTCTGCATGCAACAGGGCCTGGGAAACATTTTGAGTTTTATCTAATTTAAAATTTTAAAGTGCTGCAGTACTGGGACTGGATATCATATCCACATTCCTAGTCTGGCTGAAGTGAGACGTAATTATTAAATGTGACTACTATATAATAACAGTTTCTTTTATTCAAGGATTGTAAGTGAATTAATCCTACCAGTGTTCAAGTGTATTGGGCAAGGATCATTTCCCTCACTGCTGGGGTGGAATGCAGCAGCTGCTGTGCAGCACCCAGCAGAGCTGTATGGACATGCAGAACCAGCACCAGTCCTGACATTCCTGGAGCAAGGCAGGAAAGCATCTGAAAAAGCCCAAGCACATCTCTAATTGATCTGGACCCTGGCCAGGGCCCATCTCTCTAAAGATTGCACTTCCCCATGGTGGGTTTCACTCAGTGGTGAAGATAGGAACAGTCTGAGACTGGGCTGATGTCTGAGATGCTGAATAGCAGTATTGTGACTCCTGCCTCCCTCAGTTTCCCACAGCTTTAATAGGGCAATAATAGCACTGGCAAGGCTTGAAGGTAGAGGAGGGGCAGGACAGCAAGAGCTGCCACAGCACTTTGGAAAGAGAAAACACAGCGTAAGTGCTGCGTCATTACTTTCAGTGACTCTCCTTCTGACCACAAGCAGCAAAGGCTGCGCAATTGCATGTCACCCGAAACACGGCGTCACCATCGCCCTCGTCACCACCGTGCCAAGCATGGCCTCGGGAGAGGTCAGGGCAAAGGGCTGCTCAGCAGAGTCATGAGCGTCATTTCTGACAGTGCCTTCTCCTTCCCTGTGAGCCAGCCAGCCATTGTGGGCAGCACGAAACAAGACTTGGCCTTGGAGAGCTGCTGACCTTGGGGTATGAGGTGGCCGCTGGCATGCTGGGCAGCAGGCAGGACATGGTTAAGGGAGTGCTGAGGGGAATGGCCACATCTCTCATGACTCCTTTGGCTGCTTGCCAGGGAGCCATGTGACTCCTTGGTCAAAAGAGTCCTCTCAACCATGAGACACTTTTTTTCCCCCTCTGGTTGTACCTTTTCTTTCCTGAAGTTAAAAGAAAAGAAAACGTACCCACAAAACTTTCCACACTAAAGTTATATTGTAGTCTGATGACTCAGGGTGAGAAATTCAAGGGGAATGAAGAGGAAGGGAAACATTCCTGAATCAGATCTGTTGTGCTGAGCCTTAAAGAAGAGGATGATTTTGCTGGATGGAGAGCAGCTCTGCTGCAGCACAGTGAGCATGAAGCAAAGGATGGGACTTAAATCCCTTCCCTGCTGCTGTGGACCACTGCTAAATCTCTCAGGGTAGCTTCAAACCTAGTGGACTTTGACGCTATCAAGAGGGCTGAGGGTGGAAGCATAAATAAATATGGCCTCATCTGATTCACTGTAAATTACTTTTTCTCCACTCCCATGGCCTAAAGGGTACATCAACCAGCTTTACAGTTTTTGGTTAGCTTTTTTTTATTGGCACTGCCCACAATAATTAGATTGGCACATCCCTAGTAGACTCCCTGGAGTCTTTTACTCCTCTGCCTACTCTGCCTCTGGGGAGCTTTGCCCAGGATAGGTGCTTCTGAGGGGAGGGATGGGGTCAGGTTATTGTTGTTAATGTCACTCTGGTTATGTTGTAAAAGATGTATCAAAGAGGAAGTTCTTGCACTATGACCTAAAGGTCATCAGACTCTGGATTAGGCTAATCTCTAAAAATTTGTTCCCCAGACAGATCCTTTCAACCGAGAGTAACTTACCTCTAGGCATGGAGCTTTGTCATGTGCTTTATGATTTTCATTGTTCCAGAGAAACTCCACAGCCCTGACAGGGGCAGAGGTTTGTTCTGTCTTCTCTTGCTGGGCCATGATCCACTAATTGTTGTGTTGAGGTTAGGTTTCACACCTTGAACTAAGGATGAAAGAGAGCAGGGGAGATGAGGGCTTGCATGCAGTGGCAGCGCACGCGGTACAGCCTCACCCGGACACATGCTGTCGACTTTGAGGTCAGTATGCTGTTTTCATGGTCACAGCACTTTGGAAGTCATGAAGTCTGCATCTCACTGTGGCTTTGTCCTCTCTTTGGCACAGCAGGGCAAAACATTTTGAAAATTGCCAGCCAAGAAGTTTTCCACACTCGTTTGTCTCTTTGGGATTCTTGCGTGCTGCACTGAATGGTTGGAAAAGCTGTGGATGGAGAGTGGCAAGTTCAGGGATGTCCACTAACCAGTAATACAGAGTGCAAGCTGTGCCAAGGGTGTGGAGGTACAGGATTCAGAAACAACACCTTGCTCCTTCCTTTGTAACCCCCAAATGCAGACATGCTTCTGGGCAGAGGCAAGGTATCCTCTTGGTGTATATACTCACTTTTAAGGAATGCACTTAAAACAAGCATATGTGGCTGGCCCTGTGTGCTCCTCTCCTCTCCCCACCCCAGCTATGCAGTGTGCCAAAGCCAGTTCCTCAGCAACAAGACTTGGCAGGTGGCACCTGATGACATAATTGTGCCCCTGGGCCATTAGGAGTCATGAGGTGCAGCCAGGTGCTCCTGATCTGTCCATGGATGTGATTTTGTCGTAACCACACCCTCAAGTGTTGTCTTACTGCAATTAGGAAATTTGTTCATTTTGGGTCAAGTACTTCTATTAGGGTGCTCTTCACACCTAACATGTGTTGGCATGGGAGAAATGTGTGGACATCTGGGGCTGAGGGGTGTTCCTCCAGCTAAGAGGGAAGAGATCCTACTTCTCACCGCTTTGATCTTCACTTATTTCCAAATTCATATCTTCCCTTCAGGAAGACCCACTAATCTGAGCATTGATTCAGGTGCAAATAATGAAATGGCTCCCCGGGACAGAATGCTCCATTCTCTGTGTAACAGATGAGGAAAAGAGTTTGCCACTTTTGCTTCTTGGGATTTCCATTTTGCAAGAAGGTCTTTTAAATCTTAAACACATGAGGGCCATGCTGCGGGAGAGATCAAATGACAGTTCCTTTTTGTAGTTTGAAAATGTTTTGCTGTCTCAGGCTGGCTTGCCTTGCTGTCTTACTCTTGGTGTGGAAGCTAGGGGTTGAATCACTCTCACCTTCTTATTAAAGACTTGGTGTAGCAAAGTCCAACAGACATTGATGTGTTCCGGCTATCATGGAGGTGAATAGGAAAGGGGGCCTCCAGTGAATTGCAGAGTTTGTTCTCTGTGTCTTTCCTTGGGCAGGGCTGTCATTGCCTGCCATGTTTGCTGCAGTGCTGTAGGAGGTAAGAAATGAGACAGCCGAGAAGTGGCTTGAAATGCTGCCAAGTCTTGCTGCAACTTTGGGGAAGCCTTTGCTGACAGTGTGCAGGAAAGTTCTTCCAGTATTGCCTGCTTGGCCTGCAAGCAGGGGAGGATGGCTCTGTGCCTTTGTGCAGGGGAGCACATGGAAAGCTTGTGCTATTTGCCCTACTCACAATCAGCTAGGTACTGCCTAAAGTTGAAGTTTAAACTTATGTTCCACGGAAACATTGCCTGAATAACTTCAGGATTTAACTCACAGTATTTTGTTAGGAGACTCCTGTTTTTTGGAAAGAGAGACTGGTGCATTTTACTTCTCCAAATTGAAAACCAACTTTCAGCTCTAGCCAAAGTCCTGCTTTTCTCTGTACTGCCTGGTCAGGATTATTTGAGGTGTATCAGATCTTTTCTTACATGATAGTTGCCATGTATACCTAATAAGAAATCAGCTTTAGCTTTCTGACAATAGTTGGCACAGATTATGTACACTCCGAGACATCTTGTGAGATAATTAAAGTGTTGACTGAAAACATAGCACAGCAAAAGGAATGTTTCTCAAAGGAACTTTACAGGTTGGCTGTGTGTTTTGTTAAATGCAGCCCAAGCATAACTACCCTGACTTGGAGGAATTCCCCAGAAATGAATCTGGTGCCTTATATTTTGAGAAAAAAAATCCTGAAATTCTTTCAGTTTCTGGCTTCTTTTTAAACTAAACAGATGTATATGAATATACTGCTTGTGAAGGGTGCTTGAATCATGGCCCTGGAAAATGAATTCCTCTTCTTACCCACAAAACCATCACAGCACAAGCAGAGGGTGTGTGAGCTTCCCCACTCCACCCCATCCTCATGCCTCATCCATGACCTAGAGGGGCAACCTCTAGCTAGGCATAAGCGGGTGGCTCAGTCTCTGTACTTATTTAATCCTTGGCCAACCTGCCAAGGCTGCCAAAGAGGGTGCCAATTGTGGTGGTGGTTTCTGTGATGTGGATAGTCATCCACTGGGAACTGGATTAAGACCATCAACTCATTTCCAATACTCTAGGCCACAAAGCTTCTGCCAACCAGTAACCATTTTTTGGTCACTACTGACTTGGGTCATGTTTGGATCAACGATGAAAGGCTCCATATCCCAACACCAAGCCCCTGAGCCATACAGTTTCCCGGAATAATTTTTTTAAAGAAGGAAAACATTATTTTTTGTCCTAGATTCTACTTTGATCTGCTGATTTTTAATGTGCATATTGGCACTTTAAGATACATAATTTTCATTACTTGATTGTAGAGGGCTCAGATGATGGGAAGGATTTTGGAAGATGGCAGGTGGCAGACCCATGTGGTGTGATCTGAAATAAGCTCTCAGAGATAGTGGTTGCACACTCTGGAACCCCAGCTTACATTATATTTTAACCTAAAATTGATTTTACACCTTCAAATTTATCTCACAATCCCTCAGAAGAAAAACTGCCATTAAAATTGAAGATCGGATTCTTCGTTGCTCTTGTTCTTTCAGAGATACCTACGAGTGTGTCAGATCTGGCAGCATTTCCAGCAGCTGTTTGTATTGTCAGTGGCCCCTGTTGAACCACCACAAATCTCTGTGCATGCCCACGAGCACCCTGAGTTGTTGGGAGGTGATTTAGTTCTCAGATACTGCAGAAGAGAAGGAGGCAGAGACTGAATCTTTTTTCTCAAATCGCATGGCCCAGCAGGGCAGGGAACTGGAGTGAAATTCCTGCTTGGCCCCCAAAACATATGTCCTCTTCAGCACACCTGATAGTGGAGTTAGGGGCAGCTGAAATATATTTGTTGGTAATAAATAGTATTGCTTCCTGAGGCTGTTGCTGTTGCCCAGAAGAGACTCAGCCCAGAGAACATCGAAGGTGAGCAGCACATTTTCAGCATGCTGAATGAAAGTTTCTGGCCTTTCTCAGGTAATACATA
Source organism: Erpornis zantholeuca (assembly GCA_013400515.1). Lineage (NCBI taxonomy): Eukaryota > Metazoa > Chordata > Aves > Passeriformes > Timaliidae > Erpornis > Erpornis zantholeuca. The sequence continues at coordinate 453,448 of VZTN01025897.1, read as the reverse complement.
ACCATGCAGTGCTGCCACCAGCTCTCCCCTGAGCTGAAGCAATTCCTGAAGGGTGACTGGTTTTGTTTTTCTGGGGATAATTTACATTGAAGCTAGCATGAGGGCACCACTTTGATTCCTTTAGTTCCTTGGAACAGTGAGTCACCTGTCTCTTTCCTCCCTGTTACACATGGAAGTGACGTGTGCTGGGATAACCAAGGAGTGACTGTTAAGATGATAGAGAATTCTGAGCAAATCCATTACAGCTATGGTTATTCAGAAGCAACAAATGGAGGAAAAAATGATGGTATTTATTGATGGTATTGTGAGGCTGTGGTAGGACCTGCTTTCTTGCACATAGGTGAAGTGTCAGAGGCTTCTTACCAGTGTTTTATTAATCTTGGACTGTGAAACATATATTTTGGATTTCCTTTGATTTTGTTAAAAATAAAATAAAAACATTTTATTTTATGTATCCTTGTGCTGTGAAAAGTTATCCCTGTTAAGAGAAATAGAGGAATATAAAGAGTAGGGAAGAAATTGTGCTTAAAAGATTATATGTAGCCATGTAGATATGCATAGAAATAATAATTCTTTAATTTTTTAAAAACTAAATGTGTCTCTTCTCTCTTTCTCTGCTTATTTGGAGCCCTTTATATATAGTTTCTTTTTCCAGAGTAGAAACTTCTCTTGCAGTAACAGCTGAGGCTTAAGTTCATGGAGAGCTGGGAGCATACAGGCTTTGAAGAGCTTGTAGTTACATCATATACTTAAACAGACCATGTCACACATGTAGAAAACACAGGATATACACAGTATCCAGCACCTTTGTATGTTCCCTGAGTACAAAGGGATTCCAAGACATGCTTAACTCTTTCCTGAAGGGAGCTCTAAATTTGGATGACATCTCTCAATTTTACTTTTTCCCTTCCAAACCCATTAAAAGTGAGCTGAAAATGTACCTTGTCAGAGAAATCTCAGTTTGGCACACACAAGTTTATGTAAATAAGTCAGATTTTTCCTTTCAGCCTGTTGGCTGTGTGTGAAGACCAAGCTTACTGTGCTAGGAGTTTTGAGATGGGAGGTGATGAGGAGTGATAGTGGCATGGGAGGGACAGCCCGGGAAGGGCCTGCATGTTCCCCAAGGAGAAGGGAATGGAGGGAAGGGTGGGGTGGAAAAACACATTGGGAAGGAGACTAACAACTGAAAGGAAGTAAGAAGTCCATGAAGCCTGGAAAAGATGGATCTGGAGGATGAAACAGGCTCCAGGATGGCTGCCAGAGAGGGAGCTGGTTCTTGGGATGTTTAGCATTTAGCCAAATCATAGCTCAACCTGTCCCGTTGGTCCAAGCAATGACCCCATCAGTTGGTCTGAAATTCAATTACCTGACAGCAGCTTTTTTGCCACTCAGCATGAGGATCACAGCTTGGAGAGGAGCATATCCTGGAACCAGAAGGCAAGTGGGGTGTTGGGAAGTATGATCAGGAGGTGTGCGCGGAGCGGCTCAGAATACCAAGCTCGGCCCAGGGACACCCACTGTGCGGCTGGGGGTTGTTTGTCCCCAGACAGGATGTGACAGACCATTGCTGGCCAGGGAGAAAGACAACAAAGGACAGAGTAGGTCACAGCTGCCCAGTTTCAGCTAGCAGAGCATGATCCCCTTCTTAGGGGGGAGAAGTAACAGGAGAGGGAATGTAAAAGAGATAAGAGACAAAGCACAGTTTACATCAATTAGAGAATTTGGTACTGGAAGATTTTCTGCATCCACATAAATTGTGCTCAGCTCTACAGGTGCAGGATTTTGGTGTTTCTGATGTGGCTCTTGAATTGTCCTAAGGACAATTTTGTGATTTAGCGTCTGAGAAACATAAGGCCTTACATGCGTGCACTTTTAAACTTAGAGATTCAGAAATGCTCTAATATTGATGGTCAAAAGGGCTGTGGAATAAAGGCTGTCTTTACAGGATTTAGTTTGTGGGTATGGGGTGAAAATACTGTTTGGCCTGAGTCCACAGCCCCAGTGCGTACTGGGAATACACAGTATTGCAAATCCATGGTGTGACACTGGTGTGTGAGGCTGAACTCACAGTCACTGCTGAGGGGATGCTCAGCTCTGCCTTCCTCTAGAGCATGAATTCAGCTCAAAAGCCAAGCTTTCAGGGAGTACAGCATTGTTTGTGTGCAGCGAAACCATAAGGGATATTTTTCCCAAATTAAATTCAGCTCTTTCCTTGCCGTCTTTAGAACTATTTTCAATATCTCAACTTACTGGGATCCAGATTTAAAATGTATATATGAGTCTTTGCTTGGCACAGAACAGAAACCTTGGCTTTTATAGCATCCATGCACTACAAGGGCCTGGTTTATTACTTTGTAAGTTGTTTTTTGGGCTATATCTTTCTTTATATAAAACTAAGTCCAGAACAATTCGTATTTCACATCTCTCTTCTCTGTTGTTTTCTTCATGGATACAAATATATATAAAAGATTCATGGGGTATAGAAAGACTCCAGAGAAGGTCTGACTGCTTATGAGTGGTTTTGGGATATTCTTTTTAGCTTTTCTTGGAACTCTCTTTTCAAAGTTGCACACCATTTTAATTGAAATTGATGCCTCATCCGGACATATATGAGTTCAGTGTGTGTCCAAGCCTGATTCTCAGAGTTTAACTCAGCAGTTTTCACCAAGAACATGTATGTGTAGACCTGAGACCAGGCAAATATTAACATAAACTGGCTGTTGTATCTCATCCTTCTCAGTTACTCAAATTAAAGTCCTTGATATGAAAACTGGTATCTGAAGTAAGATATCTTATCAAGGCTTATCTCAGTGTAACTAAGCCATTTCAGTCTTGTCACACAATCTCAGAGCTGTATTTTCTTTTTCTCCCTCTCCTCTCTTCCCTCTATTATTGTTTCTAAAATAAAATTATTAAGGAAGGAGATAACTGATAGAGAAACACATGAAACTCAAAGGAGGCTCAGAAATCACCTACAGTTCCCATTAGTGTATTCTAGTATTTGGAATAAACCTCAAGTCACCTACTTTCGCTGAAATGTTAACCCCAAAATACACATCCCAGGGACCAGGAAGCACCTGGCAAATACCTAGAGAGAGACTTGCTCCCATGTTCAGCAACACATGCAGGCAGAAGTTGCCCAGGCAGAAGAGTAAATGCTGGCTCCAGTGCTTCCAAGTTGAGAACACATATCTGGGCAAGCATAGGTTATTATAACTCTGGACAGCAAACCACAAAGGCATTCAAAGAATCACCACCACAACATTTTACAGAATATTATTACAACTGTCACTAGGAGTTCTGTCAGAAATCTGGAAATTGCAAAGGACAAAAATTTAACTACTGAGGATCAGGGAATTCTCAAAAATTGGCTGGCACATTTGACCAGGCAAAAAAGTGCTGGACTTTGCTGCTAACAATCCTGGAGCGTAAAGATGGAAAGTAGTCTCAGAATGATACTCGTGTACCCCTGAATGACACTCATGTGACGTTCTTCCTTCAAGATCCTAGTGCATTCTCGTTAGTGTTTTCATGTCTGCTTGCTCTTCTTCTCTATATTGCACCACCTCTGAAGCTGGACTAGCTCCAAGGACTAATTTGAATACTGCTTAAAATCTCACATCTCACTAGAGCAGAGACTTTGGAAACAAGTTTGAGTTTTAAGAGAGAGATAGTAAATGGAGCTGTTCTCATATAACCTTTACCTACACCAGCAAAATACATCACAGCAAGATTGCATTTAAATTATATCTGGTTGGGCATGACCTCTTGTGCTGTTAAAAACCTTATTTTGTGCACTTATATATTCTGATAAGATGCGTGGCATTTTGTGTTCCTCTGCATTTTAATTTTTCAATATGAATCCTTTCCCCTTGTTTCCTTGTTGCAAGAGGCTGTCCGAAGAAAAGTGGGGATTTGGACACAAGGATCTGAAAGCCAGGACCTTTGAAACTTGGGAAGCTTCCATATGAAAGGGTTTTGGTAGTTTGAGTGCTTGAGATATCCTTTAGACAGGAGGTGGAGCAGGCCTGTCATGCAAAGGTGCAGAGCTTGAATTCCTTCTTCAAGTTCCACACTAGCAATGGCTCTGAGGAATCTTCTCCATGCTGCATCCTTTTGAGATGCTTCTTCAACCCAAAGTGATCCATGAGCACCTTGCCTAAAAGCTTTTGGTTGCATGACTAGGAGTGAACTGATTAAGCACACTAATTACCATTTCTGACAGATTTTTGGAAAAGCAGATTTGTGGCATGAACAGGGCAGCTCAGGTTCCTCTTGGATTTAAGGTTACAGGCTCCTTGCAGACTGAGGGGAACAGTGAGGTTGCAGTAGCTGATGTGTTGAAGGGCTAATGAACTTACTATGGAAGTACTGGTGATCAGAACAGGACTGCAGCTCCAGCAGTGGGTGAGGACACGTTCATGTAGCTGGCCCCAGTTCCTGTCTGTGGGAGAGCCTGCCAGCATGTGTGCAAAGTGCTGCTGGGGGTGTGTAAGCTGCTGGCAGCAAAGCTTTGTTGCCTCTGCCATCATGTATTCCAGGGATGGCTTTCTCAGAGCCTCACGTGGCTCAAGGAGACCCTGTGGGTGCTCCTGTATGCTGGGATGGGATTGCCTCACCCAGAGTAATGCTGTACCTGCCTTCTGTGCTCTTCCATGATGCCCTGCCAAGAAAAAAGGGTTTATCCTGGAAATACCTGAGAGAGTTATGAAACATTATTTTTAGTGCTGATCATACCCATCTCCATCCAAAGCCAGATGTCTCTAACACTGATAGTTCAGGGTCTTGTCTGTAACACGGTACTGGAACTGTGGAGGTGTGAAAGTGCCCAGTTGTGCAAAATCCTTTTGGCTGGCACTGCTCTGACAACCTGGAATTTGGTAAAGATCTGGAAATCAAAGTTCAGCTTCAGTTTGACAGGACAAGAGGACATGGGCTCAAGCTGTGCCAGGGAAGGTTCAGGCTGGAAATCAGGAAGAATTTCTTCATGGAAGGGGTTGTAGACACTGGCTGCTTAGGGAGGAGGTGGAGTCCCCATCTGTGGAGGTGTCCAAGGACATCCAAAGGAGGTGTCCACCTTTGTTGATAAGGTGGGCATCAGTCACAGTCTGGACTTGATGATCTGGGAGGTCTTTTACAACCTTAATGGGTATATGATCATGTACTCTCACTTTCGTCCCAGAGCTGGATGGGATATTTTGTTGTCTAGTGTAATTATTTGCAACCAGGAGAAAACACAGTTGTATTTTTGTAAGTATGAAAAGCCTCATAAGCTATAGACCACAGGGTGAATGAGACTTTGTTGGACCAGGGGTGCTTTTTAGGCAACCGGAGTCTGTAAACTATGTAAAGTTGTGGATTGCCATAGAGTCATATGATCCTATAAGGCCTAGAAATGGATAGAAGACAATTCCTAGCTCCTCGGGGTGCAGCACACTCTTTGCCAGCCAAAGTGACTTATGAGATATTACGCATGAAGCCTCTCAGTCATCCAAGGCTGACTATTGTGTCTGATGTAGGAAATACCAATTCTGGGGGGGAAATATGTTTATGTATGTGCTGGTGGTTTTATAACTGCTGCTTAGGTTTGGAGCTTTAGAAGTGGCTCCAGGGAGCCTGGGTTAATGGGAACAAGAGGTGCAGGATGAGTACTGTAGGAGGATTTCCACAGCTTAGCTGCTGATATCACCACAATGTAAGTGATATCAGTGTCTTGCTGAACAAAGCAATCTGTTGCACTGGGTTCCCGTCTAGGGTCAGTTCTGCTATTTTGTGGCCAAATTTCACCAAAATGTTCAAGTCTGGGAGTATCCCACTGGCTCTGGCTTAAACTCAGCGGGAGCATATGCATGTCTAAAACTTTTTACGTGCACTTTAGAGCGTGCCAAAAGCCCGTGCCTCCATGGGGCCAGCACCAAGAGGCTGAGTGCCATCAGCAGCCACCAGTGACGTGCGTGCTTCAGACACAGCCTGCTCCCCTGGGTGGGTGGTTGCTTCACCAGGCTGTTTTCAGTTACATTTTTATTCCTGACCAGGGATGTTTGGTTTGTCCCTTTCCTCTCAGACCTTTGCTTGGAGAGTTAGTGTTGCTCTTTTTAAGAGCTGCCTTTAGCACAGGAGCTCAGACCTCTAGGGAATCTGCCTGCAATCAGCAAAATCAAAAGTGACAAATCTGCACAAGGAACGTGCTGAATGTGTAACGTCACATGCTGTCCAAAGGAGATATGAGCTCTTCAGGAAATCAGACTGCTCCTGTGCTGGAAGCATGGCTTCCAACTGTTTGAAAAATTTGGCTGCTGGACAGATTTCCTTTTAATTATCTGTCTCTGAAGCCATTCCTAGCACTGCTAGAAGCTTAGACAAGATAGTCATCTTCTCTGAAGGCCTGAAGAATGCTCATTCCCTTACATGTGTGTGCTATTGCCACTATGCTCAGCCAAAGATGCACACACTCCCTGGCTCTGCCTATATTCTGGATCCCATGCCACTGCCTCCAGGGCTGCCTTACGATGCCATATATACACAAAGATGTGGCATGACCCTTTATTCCTGGTCTTCTCCAGCTCTGCTCTAGGGGTGTTCACCCCAGCATTGTCCTTTCCCATTCATTGCCATGCTAATGTTTGCTGTTTATTTCTTTTAAGCTGGTCTCTACAGCTGCCCAAACAAAGAATCTTCCAGCAGAGTCAATCATCAGCACCCGTGGGGTTCATCATCCCCTGGTCTAGCAGGGAAGGAAAGGGGAAAACATGCACAGGCAAGGTCCTGCACCGGACAGGAAGACTTAGGCAGCAATCGTGAGCACAGATACTAATCCTGGCTTCCTAATACACTCATTGCCAGTGAGAACAGTAATTTCTTTGAAGTTCCCAGAGACTTGTAGACTTAAATGGACTTTGGCTCAGGTTGCCTTTGTTTGATACAATAATTTGCTTTAACAATGTGAGTCAAATGAGTCCAGTTCCTTTCCAGTTTGACATGCAGCTGATTGAAGGGGAGGGTGTGAAGGTTGCAGTAGGAGGGAGGAAGAGGGAATAGTCTCCTCTGAAAGCAGATAAATGTTACCACTTCTAATTGCATAAAAATGAAAAGCTAAGCTATAAACTGGAGTGCAAGTCTGAGATTGACACCCTGTTATTCAAATGCAGAATGCTGGATGGAGCAGATAGAGAGGAGCTTAGTTTTGGAAAAGGCACTTATCTTCACTTGTGAAACCCCTATGTGTATGAGATGTCATTCCTAGCAGAGGAAGATTAGTGCATCCCCATCAGCATTAAAGGCATGGACATGAGACTGTAACACCAGACCCACATGGGCCCTGATCTGTGGAGAACTGACACCTCAATCCACCCACAGCTCAGGCCCCTTTGTCATGAAACATTCAAAACCCACCTGTCTGTCATGTACTGATGAACAAGTAAAGTAATCATTTTGCTATGATTTCCCAGTCCAATTAACCCAGTGGAAAGATTCCTGCTGTTTTCAATGAACTTTGGATCAAGACCAGGAGTGGCTGATAACACACACCCCAGGTTCCTGCGTGGCCCAGAAGGATGGAAGATATTCCTGCTAATGTTTGGCAGCTCCTGTTAAAGCCAAAGCATACCAGAGTGGCTCCTCACAGATGACTTGCTATGAAGTGACAGAAAATTGGCCTCGGTGTTAAAATCCAGAGTTGTTTTCAAAGTCAACTGGAATACATATTTGTGTGTCAGATTTTTCCTTTGAAAAATTCAATATGCAGAAACCACAGTTGCTCCATGATAAGAGGTAAAGAAAGAGAAGAACAAAAGGAGCTGTGAAAGGCAGTGGTGTGTTGCAATTTATTTGAATGTTAACCTGCAGCAATGTGCAGAGGTGGATTCATACAGCCAAATTTAGGCAATGAGGAGAGGTTCTCAAGTGAGGAGTCTGGTCTCCCTGGGTGCCTCCTGTAGTTAATGGAGAGACAGGCATGGGGTAATTAATGGAGTCCGTAGGATAATTCAATCCACCTCTGCTCTGAATCATCCTGGGAGGTGTCTGGCTCTTTCCTTGACGGTAGAGGTGAACCTGGTGCACCTGATTGCGTCCCTCAGGAGCATCTGGCAGCACGGTGAATGGACGGAAAATGGGACCCAGTGAAGAAGTCTACCAACTCAGGATGTTCTATGATTCTGTGAAAAATCTGGTTTTAATTCCCATTAAAATTAATTCAACCTAGCCTTGTTGCCTGAATGCTGAGCTGCAAGAGAACTAGAAGGGAGCAAATGGGATGCTAAAGAGGCAGAGGACCAAACTCTGCTCTGTGCCTGTGATCCACTGCATGCAAAACCCCAAGCAGTGTTGGGGGAAATACAGCAGTGGCAGTCTTTGTGTTGCATGGATTTTTGGGTTGCTAAACTGGAGCTGTAAGAGTCCCTCATAAATTGAAATAATTCTGAGGTGCTGCACCAGAGGCATCCTTCTTTAGTGTGCTGGTCTGAGGAGGGTGATGACGTTAGTAGATGACTACAGTTCTTTGAAAGTGGGATAGTGTATCATCCTGAGTTGGAAGGAGCACACAAGGATCATTGAGTCCAGCTCCTGGCCCTGCACAGACACTCCTCAATCCCACCCTGTGCCTGAGAGTGTTGTCCAAATGCTCCAGGAGCTCTGGCAGCCTTGGGGCTGTGACCATTCCCTGGGGAGCCTGGGCAGTGGCCCAGCACCCTCTGGGGAAAGAAACTTTTACTAATATTCAACCTAACCCTCTCCTGACACAGCCTCCACTTATACCAACCCACTGCTGTTCCAGAGGCAGAACAACTTCTACAGCTTTTTTTTTTGGGGTTATCAATGTACAAGTGAGAAGGAAGCAGAGCAAAGGTGTTTTCTCAAACAGGTCAGGGGCTCAGTAGCACCTTGGGCAGAGAGAACATAATCTCTAGAGCTGCCAACGTGTGCTTGGGACTTCCAGGCAGTGAGGGTGAGTCACAGGGAGGGACACAGAGAGAGAAAGAGAAGGGAGCTCAGATCTGGGAAGGTAGGGAGTGTGGGTGGAAGGCAATTACCATGAAAGAGCAAAGGGTTGCTGTGTGAGTCAATCGAACCCTATAGATACTAATAGTTATCATAAATACCAAGGAGGTTTTAGCAACCACAATTTTCAGAAAGTAATAAAGGAAAACTGTTCCCTGTGGTTAGAAGGACCAGAGGAGACTACGTGAGCGGAGGAAGAGGAGGTATCAGGACTGCAAATGCAAGGAAAGGGGTATTGTGGAGTATGACATAATGGAATATGGATTAGCAGCAATTATGTGGCATGGGCAACAAGATCGGATGATTAGCTTTTCCAGAAAGATGCTGTGCTGTTTTTCCCAGTAATCTCTTATTAAATGGGTGCTAGAATGCATGAACAATATAAGAAAACCCCTTCTTATTCTAGTGGCTTTTCTTTCCATAACTCAATAAATTTTGCCCATAAGGCATTGCAGGACACATTTGTTTTTTTTCTAGTGCTGCTTCATTTTACTGTTATGTGTCTTGCTTGCTTTGGTTTCTAGGTGGCACTGAATGTGAGGCTTGCAGTCTGCAGAAATGTTTTTAACTCTCTAAGTTTCTTTTTGGGAGTTCTGTCAATGCAGAGATCACTCTTCATTGCTTTTACTTGCAACATTATCCCTTACAAGGCCCTGCACTGTGGGTTGCAATAGCCTGTCACTGACTTGTTTATCTTCTTTCTTTAGAAAATGGATTGAAAGGTGAATAAGCATTATAACAATCTTTTTACACGGCTTTTAGATTTTAGTAACATAACAGATGTGAAATAAAAAAGATGGAAGTGCATCTTTGAAGCTAAGGCAGCAAAACAAGTTCTAGAACAATGCAAAGTTTTCTCTAACCCTTTTAAAATGTCATAAAGCCTAAATTTTGTGCATTCCAAAAATTCAGGAGTGGTTTTTTTCCCCATTTTCTGGAGGACAGAATGCAGTTAATTTCAAATGTAATCATCAATAATAGACCTAAGCTATTTCAACTGATTTCATTTACAGGTGAATGTACCCCTACTCAGAACTGATGTAAGGATGTGAAACTGGGCCACAGATGTAAGTGAGGGTTATACATACAAGTGCAGGGAGAGAGAATTTTTATCTGAAATTATAGGAGGGATTGTTATGCATTTGATATGGTGCCAAGACTTCTCCCATTCTGTGACAGGAAATTTCTGCCTCAGTAATTTCAGATGAGACAGTTCAGAAGATGCTTAGAAAAGAGGCTACAGAAAGAGATGCTGCCCTGACCCTCATGTTTCTGTCATAATGTTCTTTTGAACAGAGAGCTGAGGTTGGTATCGAAGTTTTGTCCAGATTTGGTATTTGAAAACTCCCATTTGGGTTAAAATTTCAGTCTAGTAGTGCTTTCTTTCTTTCTTTCTGATAATGGCCAATGGATCCTGAATGTGGTTCCCACCTAAGTGTGCATTAGTGTCTGATCTCTAATTCAGTCCCCTGTTTCTGCAGTATTTCTGCCTTGGGGCATTTACTTATCCAAAGTGGCTTTGGGCTGTAGGCTTTCCTCCAGGGCTTGTGTCTGGGCACAGGCTGTGGATGGGGAGCAGAAGGCTCCTTTGAGTCAAGTATCCGAGTGTTGCTATATTAAATATTTTCTGTTTTTAAGTGAGTAGTAGCTCTTCCCTGTATTTGGCTTCTTGATTCAGGTTCCCAGAATGTGACTTGTTAAAATGGGGAGTGATCCCAGGTGCAGAACTCAGAAAGATCACACAAAAAAAGTGTTTTGAAGGCCGAAGTCCTAAGAGTTGTCCAACTCCTTGGACCAGTGAATACTTCATAGCTAATTTGCTGAATTTCTAAGGTGGGAGGAGTGATGTTCCCTCTCCTGAAAAGGCTATTATGGGATGATTTTTCTGTGATTCTCTCACACATTGTATTGATCATCACTACACAAAAGGCAAGGTCCAGCTCAAAATCTTTCAATAAAATGGAGTTTGAAATGCTTATAAAGCCTGGCTGTGCACAGTGAACAAGGAGGAACCAAGACAACACAATTCCTCATCAAGGGGTGCATCCACCCTGTGCACCAAGTGGAGGAGAGGGTTCTGTGGAATGAAAGAGTTGTGTTGCTGTAGAACTGCAGGCTGCATTCCTGTGCATGCACAGGAGACAGGTGAATTCAAGTTTCCCTGTCGGTCCTTGTCCTGGCATTTTCTGACTTGCAAGTGCTTAACCTTATGACCTGAAAATGTTAGTGTAGAGTTGCTTTCTATCACTTAATATTATGTATGCTTAAAGAGGTTTGAATGGAAAGACTGGCAGAATGAACTAGGACATAAAACCCTGATGTAAACTGTCTCTTTTTTTCATTTTAGGGAGCAGTTCTTCTAATACTTAATTTTCTGAGGCTTCACCTATGAGGTATCATAATATATTGGCTTACTCACTTTTAAATTACCAAGTTAATTAAAGCCTGTTAAATCCTAGAGTTTAACAGTTTGGCATTTTAGAGGCATTGCTCAAATTCATCCATCATATTGCTCTAATGACATTGGTATTTGGCTTATTGCACCCCTTTCACTTTGGAAGGCTAATCCTTCTAGTCCTACTCACAGTGAAGAGATACATCAACTTGGCCTGTTACATTGGACTGCTTTGTGTCAACAACTCAGTAAACAAAGAGACATATCTGGATGCCTTTGCAGGGAACAAAAAAAACCTACATTGTGCATTGCCAAAGAAACAGAAGCATTCACAGGGCAGATGAAAACTTTGCTACGTGGGTGATGGAAAACCGCTAAGTGATAATTTCAGTGTTTGCTAAAGGTTGCACCCCGCTTAAAAACTCTTGATTAAATCCATCCTAGCTCCTAAAATCTTGATCTAATTAAAACAAGGTGTATTTTTAGATAAAGTCCTTAGAACACTCTGTAATTTCTATGGCTGATTGCACTCTGCAGGAGCAGAGAAGGAAGGTGAATGGCTGGGTGTGTACGAGCACAGGTACGTGTGTACGTGTGTGCCAGTATCTGAAACAAGGTGGAGTTGAGTCGTAGTTGAAAGAAGAAAATCAATCTCAGCAATTTCTGGGTTTGCTTTGGATTTTTTTTTTATGAAAAAACCCTTGTAAAAGGTACACCCTGCAAAGCAGCTTGGCTGTGTTTCCCAGGGTAAGTGAAGAAAGGCGGTAGGTAGCAGAGGCAGGATATTGTGGTGTGTATCTGGATAGAAGAGTGGTTGACCAAAGCCCACCAAACAGAGATCTCCCAATTTCACAATGAGCAGCCCAAATTCTGTCTAGAGCAATGTTCTGTCTAGAGGGGGACATCACCACACCAGAGCTGCTGGGTGGCTGAGGAGAAAATAGATGTGGCTTGAGCAGCGGCTCCCCCATGGGTCCCACCAGGCCACTTCTGTAACCAGTAGTAATTAACACCCCTATTTCCAGTGTGAGCTCTGTGGCCATGAGGCAGGCCTGGAAAGGTCTCTTCTCTCTGAGAGGCCCCTAGGTTGTGGCTAAACTTGTAGAGTGAGCACTGCAGTGTCCTTGGAACACACAAAGAGAGTGGGCAGCTGGGAAGAACCTAAGATAGGGAAAGAGATGGGTTAAACTTGATCCCTCACTACTTAACTAACCTGGGGAAAAGCAGTGAGATTGGTTAGTGAAGAAAGAGAAAGCATCTACATCTTAGGGTGCCACTGTCAGAGTCATAGGTCAGAACTGAATTTCATACTGCAGATGTTTCAGTTTTCTTTTGGCTGTCATTTGCTCTTCTGTGACAAATGTGTGTGTCTGAATCAATGACTAAAGGCAGAGAACAGAAAAATTCATATTTTTATGTTTAAATTGGAATCACTAGAACAAACTGCTATGGGGAGTGATGGGTTATTCATTTTCGAAAGTGTTCATGAAAACTCAAAATCCATTCCAGCATGTGTTTAAAGCTGGGTTTCTCAGATGAATAACTTGTGACTTCTTCAGGGGTCAAAAGAGGATTTGGGTGATGCTACAAAGTGTTACATGGCATTGTGCAACCCCTTGCTCCTGAGAGAGAGGCAGTGCAGTATGGGTGTCCTGTAGTTGCACCAGCCAAGGCACAGCACCACGGCTTCAGCATGTTGTAGGAGCTCAGCTCCTTCAGAACTGTGGAATGTGCAGCAGGCAAGGACAGTGGAGCAGAGAAGAGGTGTGTTACTGCCAAGTGGGGAGTCAGCACTTATAAATTCACAAAACCTGTGCTGGATTTATACTTGGTGCATCTATGTTAAGAATTTGATGTTTAATATATTCAGGATGTCCTCCTCATCCTTGGTGGAAGACAGTTGATCCACAAAATAGCATTAGCATCCTAGGCGTGTAACTAACATGTTAGTTAGTGTGTGTCTGTTTAGCATGGCTGAATTTGAAAATTGTCCTTAAGATGGTACTCCTGAGCAACCTGAGGGAGATATTTAACATTTGCTGTGCCTACACTCATGTACCTTCTCTGAAGCTGGAAAGCACTGACACATGTTTGGCAGGAGTGTTGGTGATGGCTTGTTTTAGAATTACTACTCTGGCAACCACATCAGCTCAGCTAGGAAAAGTCTATGGGCAGCTGGAGAGGCAAGACCAGATTGCAGCCCAACATCTTCTGTGCAAATGAATAACAGCAGCCACAGCAAACACAATCATTTAAAATAGTTTGAAAAGGGTAATTTGGATGGTGGGGGAAGCACTAAAACCGATGGTACTCTAATTTTTTAATGCCTCTCCCTTTTGCTGTCAGCCTGTTTGTTACTGGTGATACCTACGTGAGAGTCAGTTGATATGTACCTTCTAATTAATTTTCCAAATAAATTAATGCCTAGCACTCAGTCTGTAGCATGGAAGAGATTGCAAGTATGGGCAAGTCACTGTTGTGGCTCACACTCTGTCTGGGAAAGTAAGAGAGAAATGCAAAGAAGCAGGAAAGCTGCAGAAGGCAAGGAAATGGCTCACTCAAACCCACACAGCAAATCAGAGCCAAGAGCAGCCCCAGATCTTGTTACTTTGATCCAGTATTGGAACCACTGGAGATGTGGCTCTCCACTTCTCATCTGTGGATCTTCTGGAAGAATAGGTAAACGGGGAGAGCAAATTGAGGCTGCTCTTCAGGACCAGGAGACTCTCAATATCCTGCACCTACTGAATGCATCCTTCCTGCGACCTGCATTAGCTGGTAACACGGGAAGTGAGCTGGTGTTCTAGGTGTGAACAGAGCAGTGCAAGACCTGAGTCAGGTTGCCTAATTTTCTATGAGTCTGTGTCTCCAGAGGATGATCTCAGATCTTCATTTCAAATCCTAACCTGTGGGGTGAACTGGCCTATCATTCCTGTGATTTGACATTATAGTCCTAAGGTCTTTCATTTAGAAAGACAACAGGAATGTAAATGTTGTGAAATACTGTCCTCAGTGTGTGCCATGGAGGCTTCCCATGCCATTTGTAAGCCTCTAGAATGTGGGAGATACTGGTGCAGACAACTAAAACCAGCCAAACTGAATCTTGTGTCCAGCAACTGCTTGGGTTTGATCCTGTCTAAAGATGTACATCTGCTGGAAACTGACTAATGGTGGTGTACAAGCTCCTCTGTGGCTTTTCAATCCCTTCCTTTTACATTGTGCTATAATGGTTGGAATTGTCTCCAAGAAGGAATGGATGATTCTTCAAGTTTCAGTAATCACCAGGGAGCTGAGTGAGAGTTTGGTTGACAAAGATATTGCATGTGGAAGATGTCACTAACTTAAGATGTTAGGGAGCCAATTAAGATACTTTTTTCATCACTTTTAATGAAAAAGATAAGCTTTTTCATTAAAATTCATCAAAACCTTTGCGAACCAGAAGATGTTTTGGGTTAATTGCCACATTCAAATTCAAAACAAGCAGCTTTTTGCATAGTTCTGTGCTCTAGTATTTGCATCTTAGAGTGCTCCTTCTCATATTGCTATTGTCAGAAATTTTCAATCTCCGATTTTTTAAGACTCTAGGCTTTTCTTTATTTCACACAGGATAGGTTTGAAGATTATTTCATTTGCCTATACAGTGTCTCACCATGCTCAAAGGAAGGTTCAGAATGTTTGGATCCCACCATCAGCTGATGCCTATTAAAAAGAAATGATGGAAACTAACACATTGTAGCCAGGATAAAAGTAGAGTTCCTGCACTTAATTCCTGTACAGAAATTGCAGGAGTCCGGCTCTGATTCCTGGCTTCAGTAACTCACAAGATCTTCTCAGGGACCTATTTCTTCATGTTTTCTTTTTAGTCAGTGTCAGATTACGATTTGGCTGCTTTCTACACAGCTTTCCTTATAACTTTACCCAGGCCAGGACAGCTGTAAGCTTGCAAGTCAACAGCTTGCAATCAAACCCAAGGAACTCAGCCACCAGGAAGACAGTCTGTCAATAAGAAAAAAATAAAAGCTACCCACCAGTTTGCCATGCTTCAGTGTCAGGGATATTTAATTCCACCCCCTCTAGCTTGGAGTAACAGCAGTTTGAAAATATTAACTTACTTCTCTGTGAGTTCACTGAATTTAATGAAGCGTGGGGACTGTGGGTGGAAATTTGGTAGTTTGTGCAGAATTTTAAACCCATGAAGATGCAAAGAATTGGTGGCCAGTGAGATAAGTTATTATAGGCAAATATGATGCAACCCCTTATTTTCACATTTTTGATTCAGATCATGATGAAACACATGGAATGATGTGAGTTTGTCCAGACAAAGGATAATTTCCAGAACGCAGAACACCACAGCTCTTATCTGCCATTGCCTCATTGATGGTCTCTACAAAGAATTCAAGGACTTACTGGTTGTAGAACAGGAACTATCTCTTCATCCTCAGAGAAGATTTTTCCGGTTCAGCAGTGAATACAGCAGTCGTTGCATGTGGGTAGGGAAATAAGGGAGGGAGAACATCATTTCTAGAATATTACCAGAAGAAGTGTGCCAGAATTTTTTTTCTCTCCTTTAATTCTTGCATTAAAAAAAAAATAAATACACTAACTGTATCTTGTAAAAGCTGAAAAAGAAGCTTTTTATAACTGGAAAAAAAGGCATCAGGCAAACACTGAATTATCACTTCTTTTTTTTTTTTAATGTTGGCTATGTAGAGTTTTATTTTTCTCTGCAAGCCCTGTATTTGTCACATTGAGTCATCTGAGGTCAAGCAGCTCAATCCTCTCTGCCATAGTGCCTGTCTTTTCTGGGATCAGTCTTGGCATGCTGGCACAGTGCAGCTGTTGGCATTCTCAGGCCCAGCTTGGCTTGGGTGCCCCTGGCAGTGCAGTCAGTGGTGCCTGGCATGGACCAGAAACTTCTTCAGGCCACACCACACTGCCTTCCCCCTGTGCAGAGCTTCTCCTGGTGCTGTCACAGCTGGGACCACATTGTGGACAAAATGACACTGACAGTGGATAGCAGAAGGTTCACTCTATGAGACCTCATTCTCCCAATATTTCCAGTTTTCTCTGGTCTCTTCTATTTTATTCCTGTAATTTATTCCCATTTCAGCCTTGCTGCAGTCTTCAGTCAGTAAAAGTGACTTTAGTTGGCTGCAGTGTGTTAGGACTTTACACCACAAGCTATTTGATCTCTCTTTTGGGTTTACATTTTCCTTCTGGGTGACTGATTTTTTGGCATGGTAAACACTTTTATTCATTACGAACTTTTCTCTGTATTAGAGTTTTGTGCAGTGATGTTGTTTGGACATACACGATGACACACTGCTGAACATTTGGCAGAACTGAGAATAATCCCTTCACCTAGAAACTGGCTGTCAGTGTTCGTCTTTCACTGAAATAGCACAATGGTGGTTTTGAGCTAAATAACCAAACTGGATAGGGAACTTATCATGACAGTTATGATTCAAAAATAGTCCATAGTGTAAAAATCATTATAAGGTCAAGTTTCCCATTGGAAGTCTCTAGATCTGTGAATCACATTTTGCTTTATTAGTAAAACAAGGAGGATTATCTCTTCTGTGCAGTGTGGATTCATAAATTATCATTTCTAGAAAGCCCTGAATGAGCCCTATTTCATAAGTCTGGCTCTTTTGCCACCACAAATTCTTCTGTGGTAGGTTATGGGCAAAATCTACCCTGGCATCACTTTGCTTCTCCATTCAGAGAGCACCCTAGAAAACACATAAAATTTACACCTTTTCTTTTTGAGTTAAACCCACATTCACCTATGCTTTTTATGCATTTCATTCAATTAAGTCATGAATATACAATATTTATGTCCCTAAATGAGTCCCAAAACAGTTGCATGCCTCTGACCTGTGTGCTCAATTTTGCATTCATGGGAGTGTCCTCTTGGGCCATAGAACTGAACACCAGGTCTAAACTCCTAGGTTGAATCATTGCAATCTGAACTGAAAAATATCAGCCCTTTAGCAAGAAACAATAAGATTTACTTAAGTAATCAGCAGGTTTCTTGCCCCCAGAATAAAAAAGTTAGCATGGTTTCTATACAGACAAAATGCAGAAAAACTGCTTAAAAAGAAAGAAAAATCCAACATATAGTTAATACTTATAGGGATTCTACACAGGCAAGTTTAATTATCTGACTTTCCATCAGTTCTTTGATTCTAAAAAATGCCAGAGGATTTTGATACCACAAGAGATCAAGCCCTCAGTTTCATCTGTGGGAGGCAACATCGAACTGTAGGACATGCGTCATCGTCTATCACCATCTATTTTCATTGTGAATTAGGCATTTGTTATCTCCAGAGGAACTGGATTTTGGGTTAGCATGAAATTGCATTGTTTTGTTCTGCAACAAAGACGCTGATTCTTGTTAGCTTTTGGGAGTTGGTTTGTGATGTTTGGATTGTATTATCAGGATCATGCACCATATGGGTTAGTTATCAGATCCTTCATGAAGTTGTAGTTTTCCCAACACCAAACAAAAAACCCCAAAGGGGCGATTTTCTTACTCTTGTCTTTCTCTAAGACAGAAGGAATGCTCTAGATTTTTTTCCTTTCTGGTGACAGAAAGTTTTGAAGAATAACAAACAAGATGCTTAGGAGACATCTAAAGAATAGTTTAAGATATGGCATTAAGGTATTATTTATAGGTTTTTTTCCTTGAAACCATTCAAAACATTCTCTTCGTTAAAGTAACTGAACAAATACATATGTTATTCCCTTAGTGCAACTAGTTTTTCCTTTAAAATAAAGATTTTTAGCATTTTGTAAGTATTTTTTAGAACACACCAGAAGACAGAATAAAAGCAATTGGCTTGTAAAACACTGGCCAGCACAGGAAGAGCCTTGGGAAGATGGATTTTGAACAGCAGAAACTGTGATTTTTGTCCCTGTCTGTGGGGTGGGCTTCCCCACACAGAAAGGCACTTTGTGTCTCATGGTCAAATTTTCAAAATAAGCAAGAATTCTGTTGACCCTCCAAATGGGTGGCCAGCTCATCACAAAGAATTGTCTGTCAACTGAGTAGATTTGTGAGAGGGGTGAGTGGTCCTACTTACGGACTGAACCCATGACCTCCTAATCCTATCTCATGTGTAGTGCCTGCCAGACTGTTCAATGGTCATTAGACCTGGGTGAACAATTTGGACAAAAAAAATGGAGCCATTCTGGGGATTAAAGGTCCAGAGAAACCAAAACCCAGCTCTCCAAGTTACTCTGGGCTTTCAGCTTCCACTCAGCTCTATTTTATAGTAATGTCTTTCCCATGCTGCATGTTTGTTTTGTCATGGCAGTAAACTTTCATCCTGGATCATGTGGGCTATGCTAGGAAAACTTGAGGGTATTGTGTGTGAGGTAGAGAAACTGGAGTTTAAAGATTCACGTTAATGGCATAACACAATGGTAATCCAATAAAAGCAGGCACTTTGATTTTTACTAGGGATGAAGTGTTCAGAAGTTGGGTTAAAAATGTAAAAACTGGCTTAATTCTAGGAGTGTTACTGGATAGAAACTTTTATATCATCCATACTCTGTAGAAAATCCACGAATTACAGGAGGTTCAGATACACTGAATGAATTGAACTGTAAATCTCAACTCCTAGGGTCCCTTGAACGCACAGACTGGCCTAGAAATTAAACAAAGGGTGACAGTATTTCAGCCTGCAACTGAAAGACACTTTTCCACCAAAGCATGTAGTTCCTTACAAGAAAAGCTTCTCTGGCTTTGTTTGGAGACACAAGAGAATGACTTAGTCAGGCTGGAAGTGATGCCACCTCATCCCCTTGGTTCACAGACCTCCAGTTGGAGCAATTCTCATTATCCTGTGCAGTTGCTACAATTCTCAGAAGTGCAATGAAACCAAAACATGTCAAGCCTACTTTGGCTACAGTTTATTGGGAAAATGGATTCCTATGCTGTAATTCCACTCAATACTGCACCAAAATTTGGTGTAGATTTATTCAGACGGTGTATAAGTGGGAGGCAACATATGCAGTATTTTTAAGACCTAAAATAGGTGCTTTTAAAACGCAAGTTTTTTGTATTTTAGTGAAGATACTTTTACTTGCTCTGTCTCAGACACTAAAACCTCTAATTTAAATATTAAGCACAATCTAAGCAAATTTTTTTTCTACACTTTTAACCATACTTCCCCTCCATCTGCCCCATGTTCTCCAAGTCAGATGCTGCAAACCAAATGAATCCTCATAACTGGACATTAATTACTGAACTGCTACTCTTCCACTAATGTGGGGGTGAGACACAAGGAGTCAAAATACTTTTGGGCCTGTTTGACACAGCTGCAATAAAGTCCATGCAGGAACTGAAGAAGTCAGAAGCAATGGTCATTCACTGTAGAATGAGGACTGACGAACCACTTTAGGTCTCAACTCTATTTCACTCAGTGGAGCTAAAGGTGTGGAGTGGCAAAAGAAGTTATCTTATTATTGTGTTCCTGAGAGGAGGAGAGGGGAGTGTAATTCCAGTCACAATATTTAGTTTACCTTCTTGTGCAGAAAAGCTTGGACTAGTGGGAGGAAACATTGAAAAGGGGGATAGAAATGATCAGAGGTCTCATGCATGAGAGGAAAATTTGAATGAGGGCTGTTTTGCTCTGCAGAAGATTTATAAACAACCTGAAGGCCTGTGAGGACAAAATATTCTGTTCCCATTGGGTATCAGAGAAGAAGCCCTGAGCTTTAGTGGAAGAAATTTCACAGAACCATAGAATAGAAATACTGGAATATTCTGAGTTGGAAGAGACCCACAAGGATCATCAAGTCCAGCTCCTGGCCCTGCACAGGAGAACCTCAAGAACTTCACCCTACCTGGGTGTTGTTCAAATGCTCCTAGAGTTCTATCAGCCTTGGAGCCATGGATATTCCCTGGGGAGCCTGTTCAGGACCCAACCACCCTTTTAGGGAAAAGGTAGGATAATTTATAAATGGTACAAAGTACCTGTCAGGAGCAGGAAAGGTGTAGCTGATCGTGCCCAGGGAAGGTGGATGGAATACTGTCTCCTGAAAGTCACTTACTGTCCTGTTTGCTCCCTTCTGTGAATCCTGTTCCTTCCCATCACCACTCAGACAGATGTGCTCACCACATTGCTTTCTCAGGGGAATCCATCTCATTCTGTCCCCAGCATTCATGGTCTCGTACTCTCCCAAAAGGAGCCTTTCCATGTGAGCACACGGGGGCCAGCTCTGCACACACAGCTGCCAGTCTGACATGCCTTGGCATGTGCTTTCAAATCCCTTGGTGCAGGAGTTCTGCTGTAGCACCTAAAGACAGGCATGCTCTTGGCCTAACACCATGTACAAAGGCATATCACATCATCAGGGTAGCCACTGGGGGAATTGAGGGGACAGGTGGCAGATTTCACGTCTTAGAAAATGTCCATGTCTGCCCTTGCCTATGACCACAACCCTTTTAAAACAAAAGCCTTCTGAGTATGCTGTAGTGCTTAAAACACATTTAAGTCACTGAGTTTTAGGAAACTTTGATAATTTCTTGGCTTACTGATAGTTTGTGATGCTGTTGTTAGCTTAAGCTTTTCTTCTATGGAACAGGTAACTGCAATTCAGACAGAAAGGTTGCACTTCTCTATCAATTTCCATTTCACATAAAGGTGAAAAGTTAAAAAGACCAGTGGTGAAAGAATGGTAGCATCAGGGAGAAAAACGAGAGCAAGTATTTGTTAGTAGTGAAAGAAGATGTCTGTAAGAGTGTGCAGCTGGCTGAAGATGAAGACCAAACAGGCTCAGATGTAGCTGTTAAGCCAGGTTTAACCTGCTCTGGGTGCTCACTGGCTGACAGTCTGTGTGCCAGCCACTGCCTATAGCCCCTACACGTTGTATACCACTCACTTTGGTGGAGGCTGTTCTAGTACCACCCTCTCCAGGCTCAGCTGTGAATCCCAGACAATCCTTATCACTTACCTCTTTAAATCTCTTCGCTCTTTGGATTGCAGGGCCATAAAGGGATTTTTTCAAATTATTAGATTCAGAAAGAGAACTGGAGGAAAAGGAAATTCAAGATGTCCACAGTTAGCAGCATCTTTGGTTTGAAGGCAAGAAGCAGCTAAATTGGGGTCAATATGCCACGTAACAAAAGGGCAGGTAAATGCCTGCATGTGTATGATTGACAGTGTGTGGGGGATCTTTTGAGAGAGGATTTCAGGAGAAGTATTTCATCCAGCTGCTTTCACAAGCTTATAGCGATTTGCAAAACACCAAGGACACACCCAGCATGGGCTGCTGGGTGCACAGATGCACGATTTTTATGGCTGCATACCAAATTTAGAAACTCCCTCTAGAAAAACAACTCAAAATGACTTTTGCTAATCCTTCTGAACACCTGGAATAGACTCAACAAGCCAGGGAACTAGAAAAGTTACTGTGTGGTTTACCAGGCTTCTTACATCACTCAGAATTAAAATTTTGAAATAAGTAGGTGAAAGAAACCTTAGAAATTCATAGATAGCCCTGTTTGGTGTCACACTATTTTGTGCCAGTGTTGACAGTTCAGATTATAAAACAGAGAGTTTTTGTTCACAGAAAGCCCACATATTGCATACAATAATGATTTAAATGCTTGGAAATCTGCATAGGAAATAATCTTTTATATTCTGCAGTTTCTGAGGGGTTCCTTCCTTTTTTTCCACACTTGAGGCTTTCTCAGACTGCACTTATTTTATAGTAATATTCAACTTCTAGGTAGAGATTTGAAGGTCTGATCAGACTGGTGAGCAAACCCTATTTCTTTGTCTAATCAATATGTATAATCTCAAGTAGACAAACTGTCTCACAATTTCAATAGGTTAGTTGGTGTAAGGAGCTAACCTGATGGATCAGGATTTCAGTTTGCATGACCACCAATAGCCAGTGGGAGTTTTCCTGGGTGCAGGGAATGCAGGCCTGCTCCATGGAAATGCCAAGCAGTTTTTGTTACAGCTGGTGTGGTGGTACAAGAAAGCCTGCAAATAATTTTCTCATTGGGGAACAGACTCAGAATACAAGAGACAAAATTAGTTAACATATTAAGAGACTACTAAAAAGAATTATTTCCAAGTGCTGTTTGCTATTTGCTTTAAAATATGTTGCCTTTTTTCTTTTTTTTTTCAGTAACTATTAATTAAAAGTATACAAAACCTACCTAGTGAAGCATTTCTCCATTCTGTCTTTTTTAGGCAACTTAGTGTAACACCTCTACCTTCTTAACTGGGATCTGGTGTTTAGCATGAAGTCTTTGTACAGGGACATATTCTGGTGGAGTGACTTGGGCTGACTTGCAGATAAACAGCAAATTTTCCATGGAAGCAAATGAAGACACAAAGTGTGTCAGCCATGCATCTAGCACCTTGAAATCTGTGCTAGACCTCTTGTATTTAATAATGGTGGTGGTCCTAAGAGCAATTTCCTTCCTAAATCAAGGCTTTGCAAGAGATTTGCTGAGCTATGCAGGCTGAAGGGGACTTTCTGGGCACTTTTCTTTGAAGCTGCTGCCAGCCCAGGGGAGCTCATTTAAAACTGCTTGTCCAGCACCTCCTGGCTGCCAAACCTGTCCTGGGAGCAGAACATGTATCCAGGCCATCAGCCTGTGCCAATCTGAGCAACCTGCTCCAGTGGGAAGTGAGGGACTGGCACAGGTTTCCCAGAGAAGCTGTGGCTGCCCCATCCCTGGAAGTGCCTGAGGCCAGATTGGACAGGGCTTGGAGCAACCTGGGATAGTGGAAGATGTCCCTGCCCATGGCAGGGGGTGGGACTGGATGGGCTTTAAGATCCCTTCCAACCCAAACCATACCATGATTCTGAGGAGCAGAGCAACATCTCTTTCTTTTCAAGGTGATGAGGAAGGTGCATCCTCCCTCCTGTCCTTGGTGCTGGAGATGGAGTACATTCAACCCATGTCTCAGACAGAAGTACTTCTGCACCACCACCCAGCCTCATGCAGACACACCACCCATATCTGGGGGGATATTGCAGTTCTCCTGTGAGGGAATAAACTCTGAAATGAAATTAAAACCCTACAGTTTTTCCCATTCTTACCTGTTCATGCTAAACCTGGAGAGGTCCATGGTTTCTGCTTCTGGGACTTGGTGTTTCTTTTACAGTTTTTCCCACATCTTGAGAACAATGCAAGTGTGTTCACTATTAATGAGTGTCCCCCCAACTACTGTAATCTGAGGGAAAGGTGAGTGGGTAATTGAGGTGGAAAAACACAAGGGCTCAAGGCTTCACAACCAAACTGGGACCATGTCAAGGCACCTGGTCCTGCTTGGGTGGCACCAAGGATGTGCCCAATCCTCACACTCACTTCCTGGCCTGCTGCACACCTGAGCAGGAGGAGCTGCCCTTCTGATGATCTCAAAGCTTCAACAGTTGTAGAGAGACATCAAGAGAACTCATTCTGGTCCACATCCCCCCTGACAACAGTCTTGCCTGAGGCATTTAGAGCAGATGAGAACTACAAATGCTGCTGCTGGTTTGAGCAATGCTCCCATTCCAGATGTAGGAGCCAATAAGCGAACCTGACAGCCCCAAGCCTATGGGGTTTTGGCTTTAATTTTGTTTGTGGATGTTATTTAATTCCATATCCTGATTTTTTGTGGCCTCAGGAAAGATTTACCACCATGAAAACAGTGGTGAGAGAAGGAATAAAATAAATAAATCATGGCTCATAATAGCTGTATATTCAGTGGATAAAAATTCAGTGTCACTGACTAAGAGAATTTAATTTTTTTCTCCTCTGTTGCTAATTCAAGACCAATAAGACTTGCTTTGTGGTCATATATCCATGTGCAAATAGCAGCCTTCAGTGGTCATTTAGTCTGAAGTGCACATTGCAGGAGGGGTCAGTGTGGCCTCTCCACCTTAATAATAAAAGAACTCCTGAGACAATTCTGTATGGCTTTTCAGGTGTACCTCAGAGCTGCATACAGACTTTGATCCTCATGTTTAACAGACACTGCAATGGAGTCTTAAAATTTTAACACGAAAGGCTAAATTCTCCAACATAATGGCTCACCAGTAGACTTTGAGAATTTATTCTCACTGGTTGCTAAGATCCTGACTAACAAAAATGAGTTCCTACCTGAACCATCATAGCAGTAAAACCAATTGACTTCATTACAAGAAAGAAGAATCTTCCTTTCCTGTAGACCTACTATTACATGCTTTCCTATTTCAATTTTTTTGTCATATCCTTGGAAGCTCCATGCATGCAAAGCCAAAAATTTAAGATCTGTCATAAATGTTTAATGAAAAATATCACAAAGCATATATTTTAAGATTTATTCCAGTAACAGTCCACCTTAAAGATTTTAAAGCCACAATGCATACCTGGCATTTTAGAATGACCTAACCCATGGATAGCTGCTTCTGTGCAGGACATCTGTGGTTGGACTGAGACAGGCTTTCATCAGATCTCACAAAATAAGTAGGATATGGTCTTGATGAATCTTGGACCTTGTCTGAAGACTTCTTCTTTCTCTTTTCCTTTTAACCTGTTCCCTAAAGAGAACAGACTTCTAAACTTTGGTCAGAGCCAAAATACACACTTAGCTTAAGTTTAATTAAGGCTTAGAATTGGTAAAGCTTGGAAAATGCCCATATCTATACATATGCTGTATGTGATCGGGGAAAGCTTATTTGTTCTTACTTACTATATGAAAAACATGACAGTACCATGGACTTCACATATAGAAGTGTGCAATTTTTATTTTTCTATGATACTGAACTGTTTCTGCATAGACACAGAAAATCTGTGAGTTATTTCTTCCAGCCACTTTGGCATTTCAAAGCTGCATTCCACGCCAGGAGAACTGCAATATCCCACCCCAGCTATTTTGCAAGGGAACTTTGCGTTTCACTCTTGTGGGCTGCTGCTCAGCACGCAGCTCTGTACCTCCCTGTCAGACACCAGTGTGGCTCTTTCTAGCACTAAAGGGAACCAGAAATGGGGTGGAAGGCAAATTATAGTGCTAGACACACCAACTGCGAGTGCTTAGCAGGCATCTTGGCATTCAGGAATGGACTTTGTTGTTGCTGAGGGTGGAAGCTCCTTGGTACTTTGCAAGGCCAGGCGTGTGCATGTGTGCGGAACTGAACTGGTAGGTCCTGCTAACAGTGTTTATAGAGACAAAATAAAACAAAAAAAACATGTGGAACAAAATTGTTTCAGGTTGATTTCTAAATCTGATAAAGTTCTGTTTTGTAAAAGGAATTAAATAATTTTATATAAACGCAATTTTTCATTAAGATTCAGATTCACTGTCCAGATAAGTTCAATTACACCATGTATGTCGCTGTACCTTCATCACTGACAAGACCAAAGCAGGCATATTTCAGCCTTCCATTAATTACCCAGGAGAAAGCCAGAACTGATGCCTTCCTGCAGCTTTCCAACACTGGCCTTATCAGTTTTCTCTGGTTTAGTGAACCCAACACTTCTTGAAACACAAATTCCTTTGGAATCATTATTTGCCAGACTTCAGATATTTTAACACCTGATTTGATTTTTATTAGTTTTTATATTCACAGGATGTGTTTTCCACCATGTAACATGCCCCTAGAGAAAGTGATTTAAAACAAGAAAGAAAATCTTCATTAGACAGTAGCTTGCCATGAAAATTCTGGAGGAGTGAATGTCCTATGAAACTGGAAACATAAATTTGCTACTAAATGTGACCTTTAAAACAGGACACATGAGGCATGTGAGGCATTTATGTTGTCCATGACTTCCATTGGTGTAAAAAAGTTGACTACAGGTAAACTACAGATGTAACAGTCTTCAAGGTATCCTTGAAGACATATCAAATATTGCCTCACTGACATGTGGATCAGTCATACAGCAAGTAAGACACATGTCAAAATCTGCTTTCTCTTGCTCAGTGAACAGTAGGAATTCGCAGGAGGCTGGTGCTGGTTGCTGGTGCCGGCCTGTGAACACAGCTCCCAGGCAATGTCTCCCCTCCTCCTTCTGAAGCCTAGTGATTTACTGGTGGCTTCATAGCAACCATCCCAGCTGGCAGCTAGGGGAGGGTGTGATCCAAGGCTTTGCCGATGTTGCCCCCCTCACTATGGCACACAGGGATGGGGGCCATGCCCCCACACCTCTCTCAAGCAGGCGTGTAGCCTGAGGCATGCTCTGCCCTTGTGTGAATCATCTCCTCAACTCACCTATCCCACCACTTTCATTCCTGACCATGCCAGTCAGCACACTACATAGGATATCAGGCACTTTTTTGGATGAGCTCCTCAAAGAAATATTTGCCTTTCATTTGGTGGGAATGAACAGTTTGCTGTGTGCAGCCCCCAGGGCCGGAGCCCCAGCAGAGGGGCGAGCACCCCAGGGCTGTACCACGCAGCCTTGCATATGTGCAGAACAACGATTTCCCAAAGCCAGGGTGGAAAACAAAACTGAAAGCCTAAACATATGCAGATGGCATTCAGAGCCCAGGACACCCCTGCCAATTTCTGCAACTGATACACACTCAAAATATTTACTTAGGAACTCTTAATTAACTCAACCATTCGGTAGTGGTGTATGGTTTCAGATGTGTCGCAGTGTCACCACAAAATACCTCGGTGGTTCCTGCTAACAAAGAGCCCACTATATGGGTTTGTTGTCAGAGATGGTGGGGCAAGTTTTCGGTGCAGTGTGCCAAAAAGCTGCACAGCTCCCCTGCTGTTAATGGGATTCATGTGGCTAAATCCCTTCATTCCTGGTTGAAAACAAACCCCCTGCCCAATAGCAGTTTCAGGTGTATATCAAGAAGCAGTGCTGGGGTGAGACCACAGTGACCCTATGGTTGCCTGTCCAAGGGCCTGCAGTAAGGCTGGCTCAGTGGGAAGTGTCCACTGTGCTGCTGTGCAGCCAGGAATGCAAATAAGGGAGGGTGCTGGAGGAGAAGAAGTTCCTGAAGCCAGTCCTGGGCTCCAATAAAATGTAATCTGCCCAGGGAGCATGGATTGGCAGAGAATTTTTAAAGCAATTTAAACATTTTTTTTAGACAAAAGGTTAAAATCAACTTGATTAGGTATTTCATCTCTATGCAATGTGTTGTTGATTTAATCTCTTATTTTGTTATGTATTTGTCAGAATGGTATATTAAGGTCCTTGGAGAAATATCAGTACACATCTGTGCCTGTGCAGGAGCTTGGGGACAACTCAAAAGTTTGGTTAGTTACTGCTCTTCATCTATAAGTATACAGTTCTGCAGCATAATTTTATCAAAATTCAGATTTTTTTAACAAGAATAAAATTTAGATTTTTTTTCTCATGTCCATTATAAGGATTTACTTTATATATTTTCCACTTGTGCAAAGACTCTGTAAATTGCAGTTCACATGATGACCTTCCTATATGTAAAATCAATCAGAATTTGCAAGGATGTGAGAACACTTGAAATCAATGAAATGATTCATGCTCAAGTTAAGCGAATGCTTGCACTTGCAAATACAAAATGGAGACTCAAGCAAGACAACCAGGAATGTAGAGTATATTTCTCTTCCAACAAGTAGAAAATCAAGTGGCTTTAGTGTTTAATTTCTGAAGCATTTCAAAGACATTTACTTTAATAACTTACTTAGAATATTAATAATTTTCATTTCACTTTGTGGAATGGGAAGCTGGAGTTGGTTAGGTCAGAGGGGATATAACTGTAATAGGAAATACATTTGGAAGGAGAATTTTCTCTTGCTGTGAATTTTTTCTTGCTGTGGAACAGTCCTAGTTATTTTTTCAAAGGATAAGAAACCTGATGTTTCAGAATTCTTATGCAGAAACCAAGCTTTCTAAAACCTTGTTCACCAGGTTTAATTTGATGGAAGTTTGAACTGCAAGGTCCTGTCCAAGCTCAGATGAGTGGGGGTTTTTTTATTTTTTTTTTTCCTTTTCTGTTTGTTTGTTTGTCATTGTTGGGTTGTTTGGGTTTTTTTTCTGTGGTGTGGTGTTTTTCTTTTTTTCTTTTTTTTTTTTTTTTTAAATTTGGGTATAACTCTGTTTATAGCTATTGCTCAATTTCAGTGCTGGTGTTTCCCTTGGATGAATGGCATAGGCAAGAAAAAATGTGAAGGCTCTCCATATACCAAACACTAATGCCTTAGGATTCTAAGAACATTAATTCCTTAAGAAACATGCCATTATTCCACTGACTCTGTTTGTCTGGATAAGACATGTGGATGACCCAGCAGAACACTCTGAGGCGTGGAGACTCGTGGTGCAGGATGGTTATAGTTATCGTAAACTGCATCAGAAATCTTAACAAAATGCCACACTCAGGAGTTTCTGGTGATAAGAACCAAGGAAATTTGCACCACAAAGAAAGATTAGATGAAAGAAGATGCCAAAATGTGGCGTGGAGGATCTGCCTTTTGACAGCTATAAAGTGAAACAATCTCCATATTTAAAAAAAAATAACGTAGCCTTCAACCTGCCAAGGGGCAGGAGCAGAGCACAATCCTCCCAAATGTATGACTGATGCACAAACTGAGGCATGCCACAAGAAGTAGAGGAGAGGAAGCTTGAAATGCTGTTGGGTGCATTTCTTTAATAAAAATAAAGTTTTCCAAAACCTCAGTTTCATGATTCAGCATTTCTTTTGGCACTGTAACAATTTAAAAGTAG
The DNA here is from genome assembly GCA_013400515.1 of Erpornis zantholeuca. Lineage (NCBI taxonomy): Eukaryota > Metazoa > Chordata > Aves > Passeriformes > Timaliidae > Erpornis > Erpornis zantholeuca. Next base: position 424,400 of record VZTN01025897.1, on the reverse strand, counting down.
GCTAAACAAGTCTGAGGGAATATGCTGGTAAGTTCAGGCCAGAGAGGGAGAAGTTTCTGGAAGTAGTAATAGAAAAACTAAGACCCCTTCCACACCCAGTAATTTCAGTTTAATTGTTTTAATACACTTTACAAGCATACAATAATTACAACACCCTCCCAATACCTTTGGAGGCAAATACAATCACGTCTATTTTCTGGATGAATAAACTGACCCACTGTCAGTTTGACCAAGGCCTGCTCCAAAAAACAATGGGAAACCAAAGAATATATTCTTTAACCTAATTATGAGACAGCAGTAATGTGTATGAAGGAAGCAACTTAACTGAAAATTATATGTTTAGATGCTGTGGCCAATTCTTGCTTTCCTTTTTTTTGAAAGTCGTAAGGTTTTTCTGCTCAACTTGAGAATAGTTAGTGGAAACTGTGGAAGCCCACCAGTTTTTAAAAAATGATGTCAGGAAGTTATTGCATGGTTTTTATCAGTTTTTAATTTAAAAAAAAAGTATTTATATAACATACAGACAATTTTTAGATGTAATTTTTGCTAGTAAGTTGGTGGCATAGCCTCAGTAACTTGATGACCATCAGGCAACTACAAGACCAGACCTGTGTGTCTTGTGCATGTGCCAAGCATCAAATGGAATTTTGAATGCCTTGTGCTTGTCTCTTTTTTTGGAGTCAACCCCAGATTTCCTCAGGATTAGGTTTTCCTGGAAGGGTCAGTGTCTGAAGCAGCAGTGGGAGTGGGTTACCATGGGAAGGTCTTACAGGATGCTTGGGCACCTGGTCTGTCCCAGGTGGAGGGGATGGGGTGAGAATGGGGAACAGCATTTTAGCATCATCAAAGAGTGCATGTTTCTGAATTTGACACATCATGTATCAAGGAAAAATGCTTTTCTTTGTGTTTTACTGCAATATTTTCAGAATGTCCATCCTACTTTGTGTGGAAAGTGGATGAAGTCAGAGAGAGAAAAGCTCCATGACCTTTCAAAGAAAATGACACTTTTACTTTTCAATATTGAAAAGTGTCTGATTTTTTTTTTAAATTAAGTATTGATACTTTCCTCTGTGATTTTCATTAGCTTTTGAAGCTATATGATAAAGGTCATAAGCCACTGTAATGAGAATCTTATCCCTATATCAAACTCATAATACTTTTTAAGGTTATCACATCTCTTGGAAAGCCCTGGTTTAAAGACATCACTATTTAATTTTTTTTTCTTTTTATTTTCCTTTTTTTAACTGGAGAGACACTTTTTACCAGAAACAAAACCTTAGTTCAAAACCTGCTTGAATCTCAGGGACTCTCTGGTTCCAGTTCTGGCTTTGTTGCTCAGCACCCAGCAGAGCACAAATTAAAGCTGCAGGTCTGAGCCCTCCTGCTCCAGCACTGAGAGTGGTCAGACTGCAGCTACCTTTGGTTCTTACTTTTGTTTAACAGGCAGAACAACAGGGCATGCACAGTCTGTGTGATACCTTCTCTCTACACCCCTAACACGCCCCTGCCCCCTCTGCCATAAATAAAAACCCACAAGTGGTGTATTTCTCATGGATTTTTAACTTTGGGAAAGATGCACAAACAGCTATGAAAGGTAGAGTGGATCACCATGGAATTTCCATTCCACAGGAATAGCAGTATTTCATTTTGGCCAGGGAAGGGTTCTCCATTTCACCCTCCTTGCTGTGAATTTGCTGTAGCTTATTAAAATGGCAAAATTAAACACTCTGACTTCGTTGAAATGCAGCATTTATGTAATTTTGAAGTTACCTTGTGATGAAGATGATAAATTCTTATGTAATTCTTTAATTTTGTTTAGTCAGCATTTCCCCAAGGGAGTATTTCCAGTGGGAAATTTTTTGACACTGAGATGAAAAGTCTTAGACTGGTGTTCAAGGTGGAAAGTAGAATAATGGGGCAGTGTCTGCTTGTCCAGAGCCAGCTGAAGCATCTCCACACGGGCCTGGTGGGTGCCCTATAGATATGACCAGAGGCATCACTGAGCATGTATCCATGTCATCCTATTTTTTTCCAAAATGTTACCATTTAAAATGTAGCCTGTAAAGATGTTGAAAAATGAGCCTGTGAAGATGTTGAAAAGTGAGCTGGAAAATGAAAAATAAATGTGCTAAAGTGAAAATATATGGCAAGTGCAAGTTATATGCAAACTTCATAATGAATTCTGAAAGTATACTTGAAGAATGAGAAACGCAAATGTTTCTAGTCTGGATAGTACATATTAAGGATCACTCCTATGTTCTCCGTGGTGTTTGCACAGTTATGCTGGTGAACTTCATTAATCATTCAATACCCTGAGCATAATAATGGGCAAGACTGTTGGTAGTGTCAAGTCATTTTCTAAATTGTGCTTAACAGTTTCAAATGAGGGGTGGATGGACTGGCTGCAGTAACTAAAACACTAAGCCTGAATCTTGCATTCAAAGCAGACATGAGTTTCAGAGACTTGTGGATGATCACTTTTCACTATTTTCTACTTTTAAGTAAGTCTTGCTATCCACATCTCACAAGCTGATGTCTCTGTGTAGGACTGGAAACAAAAGGACCAAAATTCCATTTCTTTGTTTTTACTGGCACAAATCAGATCAGGAATTACTGCAAGATTTCCAGGCTCCTATACCAGACCAGAGACATTGTGCCAAGTTGGCACAATTACAGGAGCTCAACCTCCAACCCTTCCCCTTCTGCACAGCACCTTGCCAGCCACACAGCAGCACCCGCTCACCTCAGTTTGGTTTTAATGTGTCTTTCTGCTTTTTTCTTCAGAGCTTTGTCATCCGTGGTGGCTTTAGGAGCTAATATAATCTGCAACAAAATCCCAGGCCTGGCCCCTCGGCAGCGAGCGATCTGCCAGAGCCGCCCTGATGCCATCATTGTGATCGGGGAAGGGGCGCAGATGGGAATCAATGAGTGCCAGTACCAGTTTCGGTACGGGAGGTGGAACTGCTCTGCGCTGGGAGAGAAAACAGTCTTTGGACAAGAGCTTCGAGTAGGTAAGGGTGTCTCTGATACGGTGCTGCAGGGATCTGTGTGAGATGGTTTTCTTTTACCTTTCTTGCTATGGCCCTCCAAAGGTTTATAACCCTCAGAGTTCAACAGCGACACTCCCAGAACAACAGCGTGTTTCCACTCACTGAGAAGTAACTGGCAAGAGACATGAAATCTCCAGTGATCTGTAGATGAAGTCACTCATGTCTGTGCAACTTCAGACCCAGCAATGGCCTCGGTGCCTGCACAGCCATCCAAGGTCATGGCCCATGAAAAGAATACTTCCAACTGTTGTCTTGTTACAGGTTGTCATGATAACTGTGGTGAATATTGTGGCCAATCAAAAATGAACTAAAAGCAGGTCAGAAAAATCCCTCTGCAGACTTCCCAGAAGCTTAAATGATGGGATAGTCCCAAATAATTGATGGAAGTACTGTGCTTATGACACTGGCCTTCCTATATACAGCAGTGATATGTTTTAGTGTTGCTATCATACTGCCAAGAAAATACTGCGAGTGATTTGAGGCAGGAAACCTCAAAGAAAATAATACATGGCCTTGGCCTGACAAGCTGGCAGAAGCTAAATCAATACCTTTCCATTTACCCTATGTCTGATACTATTCCACAGGGGAGATTATGTAAATTTTTTTCTAGCACTGAGGTCACTATTTTCCTCATCACCCAGCTGGGTATCCTTAGCTTATTCCTGACCTTTTCTCTCTCCCCCAAGGGCTGCCCACTCTCACATACTGTCTGCTGCTCTGGGCTGGGATAACATATTGTACTGTGTAGCTCTCTCAAGGGCACTCGAAGAGATACCATCCAGCTTCTCAGTGAGATTGTAGCTTATTCATGTGTCCTGTGTTTTCTTTGTGTGATACCTCTTGAATTCAATGGTTTCAGTGAGTCTTGTGCCTCCAACACAGCTGAGTGTGCTTAGACATAAGATCTCATTAAAACTGTATGACAAAAGGCATAACATTTAATTTCATCTGTGCAATGAGGAGTTGACTCACACGATGCTTTGGTTGTTAGTGGTGGTCAAAACTTTAGGGTTTTTTTCTAATTCCCTTATGAAATGAACACCAGAAACTGAGGTATGTTTGAGTTAACAAGGGCACTGAATATTTTTTGAAAGAACATGCAAATCCGAGAGTCTGGCTGAGGTCTGGGCACTTTAAGGACACAGTGGTTCAGCTATAAAGAGTAAAATAAATCCATTGGCACTGGGCAATTGACCTACATTTGCAGAGGGACTGGCATATTCCGTGAGCATTATATTACATTCTCAAGGTATCATATTCAGGAATTAACCTAACTTTTGACTTCTACTTTCAAATTTAAATGAACCAGAAAAAATTCTAGTCACTTTTCCTGACTGTTAGAAGCACGGTCTGGTCCTCCTTGGTTGGTATTATGTTTATTTGCTTTGAATTGATAAATAGAATTATGTTGCTGACAGAAAATATACATCTGCCAAGCATGCTGTACTTCTTCACACTGTTTTCATCTGCCAAAGTTTGCAGACATGCTCTGACCATAGATAAGTGGGTTGAATTACCTTCTGGTTGTCTTACCTTAAGGCCTGAGAAGGGCCACTCTGGAGGGTTGTACCAAAGTTGGTGTCATTACTATGCTTTCCCGTGAAAAGGCTTTCCTGACTTCTGCTCTCCTCTTCAAGCTGAGAATCTTGTGGTGCTTTCCCAGCTCCACCACTGTGCTCATGGGTAACAATCTTCTTCACCAGAGAAGATTGTTCATCCTTTCCTTCTCCAAAACTTTGTAAGTGAGCGCAGTTCAAATGCCTAAAGAGGACAAGTTGTAGTTGTGCTTTCATTCTCAATGTTTCTACTCGAAGTAAGAGCTACAAGGAACAGAAATGATTTGTCATTGGGATGGACCAGCTATCATGGTGGTCAGACTATACAAAATTGGGAAAAACCAGGGGTTTTTGAGCCACTGTTCAAGCGATATTTGCCAAAATGTTTACCAGGTTCTCGACCTCTCCACTGAACCTAGGTGGTTTCTTGCAAGTCTGAAATGACTGGTGTGGAATTTGGTGGGTTCTTTTATGGGTTAACCCAAACACAGATGAAACTTGGCTGTTGCAGCCGAGTTCTGCTTTGACATTTGTTGGGCGTGAAACCACATGGACTCTAACAGATGGAGAAGGTTTACATGACCCCTTCCAGCCAAGCCAGATGAGTTCCATGCAGATCTATAAATGGTCCCGTAATCCACATGTCTTTATTTTTATTATTAGTGGAGTAGCACCCAGAGATGATGAGGTCAGTACCTAGGAAAAGGATAGGGTTTAGGAAGTAGTGTTATTATACTAGCAAGGGGGAAAAAGGTAAAACATGGACAAAGAGTTAAAACACCCACGACTTAAGAGTGCAAGAGACTTGTAAGCATAAATATTCACATGTGTAACGAAACACACCTGTGTCTGACACAGAAACACTAAGCCAGCCATTTGGTTCTTCCTGAACATACTGAAGAAAAGATTAAATCTTAAAAAAAGATAGGCATGTTTTTCACTTCACCCCAACACTGAAGGTGAGTTATTCACGTTATTCAGGGATGGGGAGGGAAAGTAGGCAATGATAACATGATGTTAATTGCTCTCTTGCTGCATGGGAAAAAGAGGACTTACTCCCGAGCCACTGGCCAAGACTCTGCTGCTACACTGACAAGTGAAGATTTATGGTTATTCTAACTTGTCTTTTGATGCAACGCTCCTCCTTCAAAATTCAAAGCAAACACTCAGACTCACCCAGTGAGAGGTTTCTCCAACAGATGTGCATCCATTGCTACCATCACTTCTCAGGTGCCTTTATGTTCTAGCTATGCATGTCTTCCACCCACCGCCAAGCCAGAAGACATGACACAGGGATATATGTTCCCCCTTGTGTTTTCCGGGGGATCCTACTGTGCCAGGAGAAGTCCTCAGGTTTTTAGCAAAGCTCTAAGATGGAGTGAGGAGTTATTTATTCAGAGAAGTGCTTCAGTGAATGAGGGCTGCATCACCAATACAGTACATGGAATCTGTATTAAAAACAATGGAAATAGTCCAGAGGATGGTATAACAGTAGAAATGGAATTTGTGTTGGTGTGAAAGATTTATAGCAGCCAGAGATAAAGTGACAGAGAAATCTAAATTAGTAGCATGAACAAAGGCTGTAGCATGGGATGAATTAGCCAAGCATTGTGTATAGCTTATTTTGATATATTTATAGCTGGGAACTCTTCCATAGTCATGCCATCCCCAAAGAAAATCAGTCATGCACTTACGTTACTCATGCTGTCCTTGTACATACATTTGTCACCTTCCTGCACTCAGCTCTAAGTTTCATGCCAGCTTCTCACATTATCTTCTGTACTCTCCACTCATTCGTCTTGCTTAAACAAATGGATTCAAAAATTAAAAATTAAAAATTTAAAAACTAATTCAAAAATAATTATATATCAAATGTTATTATTGGCAATGGCTGTCAAAAGATAATTGCCCTTCTAACATTTTGAAAGCGAGGACCCAGATCTGGATGTGTAAAGCCTCTGGTCCTATCAGGTAATTGATGCAAAAGAACTCCAGCTCCACTAGGGACTAGTTTCTATTCCCCCAAATGATGGGCAGAGCAATTTGTCACTTATGTGCCTCTAAAAGTTACAGATCATTAATAGCATAGAAAGCAAAGAACTCTATCCCAAAAAAGTAAGCAGTGCAGGCTCTGTAGTATTAAGTCCGAATCAATACAGAAATGAAACCTACCGTTGTTATTTGACAGTGGATTATTCAGGCTAATCATTTGTGCATTGACCCTTTCCACTGGAATCCTTCAAACTCAAGTCCTTATGAACAGGCAGCTCTTACCAGTGCTAAATCCAGAGTGAAACTGAGGTGTTTTGGTGTTTGGAAAACATGTCTGTCAAGATATCCAAAGTGATCTGTACCTGTCTCCTTTCTCAGACTCAAGATGTGGAAACTGATCATGATTTAGCAACATTTGACTGTGTCACTGGTGATTTGGCAAATCATTTAACTGGACACCCGACAGGGAAATATTAACAAGTAAGCCAAACCCAAGGGAGTTCTGAAGTTGGGATATTTTTTTTTTTTCAGATGTCTTACCTTTCGTTTTGATCTTTAGTTTTCTGGTGTGTTGAAATGATGTACCTGAAGTGAAGTCATAGCTCTACTTGCCAGGGGAAGTTTAGAAGAAGAACATCATAAGAAGTTTCCTGTCTCTTCCCATTCACTCAACTTTTGATCGACTCTACAGGCAGAAAGGGGAGGGATAAGAGAAAAACCCAGCAGTTTTAGAGACAAACAAAATCTGTGCATGGGTTTTATAAACTCCCAGGTGAAGAGGACTTTTGGCAAACATGATCAGAACATAAACTTGAATGTCACAGTTCTCTACAAGCATGCACTTGTACACATGCACACAAAAGCAGGGGAGATAATCCCAAATGGAATTATCCACATAATTCCAAATGGAAGACTGGGAAAAGGAGGGGGACAGCTTCTGAAGGAGAGACACTCATAAACAACAGTGATTCTTGCTCTGTTTGTACTGCAAACAGGTAACATTTTAAGTCCACTCTCAATCCCATGTTTTAGCTGCAGGCCTGAAAAACCATGGGAATTGGGCATGAAAGATATCTAAGTGATGGTGTCATGGAGAAATGGTTGGCATCTTATCATACATGCTGAGGGGGTGTCAGCCAGTAAATCATTCTTGGTTCAGGCCATATATAGGCTTAATTAAATTTGGATTCCATATATGAATCCAGTCATTTTTATTCTGGGCTATGATGATGGTTTAACCGAGATGCCAAATGTTCATAAAAACTTCCGATCAAAAATGGGAGGAGTAGAGAGGCTCATTATTCTCCAAAAATGGATATTTGGGTCCAAGCAGATGGATTAATCTAGCACTAGTGCCTAGTGTGGTGTGAGTTGGCCAGCTTGGAAAACTTGGCTTTCAGAGTGAGCAGAAAACTTCCAGTACATGAAGACAGGCGGTATTCTTAGGAATGCTTCACAGCCATAGTTGTGCTTAAATGCTATCAGCAAGTCAATAAAGGGAACCATAAATGAATCCAGACAGTTTGCTAAAGTAAGTATATTTCTAGCTCACTTTTTGCCTTTATTTTCTCCTGCCATTTCATTCTCTGCTACTTTATGCTCTCATTTTCAGTTTTTAAAAATCAATTTATGTTGTTTGTTATATGTTTGTTAAGGCTTAGTAATATTCATATATCAGGTTGACTCTATGTTTATTATTCTAACATCTGTGTATTTATTATGGGAAAATCTATCTTTATGAACTTGCACTATATCCAATAAAAACAATATGGGGGGAAAAAAAGGAATTGTACAGCTGGAAACAATTTGAAAGGGGAAAAGGAGTTGGAATTAGATTATTTTAAATATGATACAGAGCAGGGTACACACTTCACCAACGGAAAGGCAGTAATTATCTTTGTCATAGCAGTAGGTGCTATAATTGGTTTAGGCATTTGTCAGCTATGGGGAACCTCAATTGCACAGTGGCTTTTGGACCTAATGTGGAAAAATTTGGGGTTTTTTGTTGTTGTATAGCATGGGTCCAGACAACAATGTCCTTTGAGCATTCAGGAAACTGAGCAGAAATAAATTTGTGTCCAGTAATTTGAACTGGATTTCTTTATTGGTGCTAGGATATAGTAAAAAACCTTCCAGTGTGAGGGGTGGTTTCTTAGGGTATGGCACAAGCTCCTAGTACAGTGGACTATCTGGGATTCCAGAAGAGAAGTGCACAGGATGCATTCAATCAGATGCAATCTGTATTAAGGACGTGTGCAGCTCCAGAAGATGATGTGGGGCCAATACAAATTGTATTTTTATTGCTCATGTAGCCAACTTGGAGTGACTGCTGATGTCCATTTCCCAAGATGCCATGTGGAGTGTTTGTGTTTGTACGTTTGATTTAGTTAAATTAAAAATACCGTGGAAAATTTAATGATCTGTGGTTTAAGCACAGATAACTCTTAATAGGAGTACGGTGGTGCATAACAAGATGTATTTTTCTTGGTTATTTGGAGAGGGAGAGCTTTCTCATTATTAGACTGACTAAAAAAGATAAATAACAAGACATGCATGATGAACCACCATCCCTAGCAGCTAGGTATCTGGCTGGCAGGTAGAGGCAGGCAGTAAAGAGGTAAAACCCCCAGCATCTGTGGACTTCCTCCACATGCTCATTTTTCAGGAAAGATTTACCACCCTGCAAACAATCATTGCAAAGCTTTCTCTTAAAATGTCTCAAACAGCACCTTTATTTTCACAACTGGCATGTTATTGCTGCAAGGAGGAAATTAAAATATCTTTAACCTTAAGAATGTCCAATCTATTTGTTCTCACTTAGTACTGCAGAACGATTTTGGTGTGTCAGTGACTATCCCACAAGTTGTCTTACAGAAGTAGAAGGGCCATGCTGCAGCAAAGCCTTTCCATCCAAAGCCCTGCATGCTGCTCTGAGTTATGCTACAGACAGTGAGAAAAGTCCTCAAAGGCAGGCTGCCTTGGCAGAACAGTTTCCTCAGTGCACCTCATCTCAGCTGAGAGCTAAACACTGGGGAAAAGGTGTGATAATGTAGTAGCTACAAGGCAAAGTGTGTCAGAGGCCATTTCGGTTTACATTCTCATCTTTGGGGGAAATTGAGGAGTTGATTCAAACAGTTCATACTTTCTTACTGTGGAAGGGTGGATAAGCTTTTTACTGTCACAAATAACAAAGTAAGACAGTAACCCAAACCAGAATAAGAAAATAAACCCTCCCAGCTGGCGGTAGCTGAGGTTGTGAAGGAGCAGTAAAAAAGGTATGAAACCACTAAGGTGCTAGGAATTTGTATTTTTTAGATGAGGAGACAGGGTATTGTGGGAGTGGTAGGTTCAGATTCTTAATGTCTGTCACTTGAATGTTTTTAGAAAAAGAAAATATCTTTTTATTTCAAGAAAGTACTGCTGTTTTAAAGAAAAGTCCTATTTTGACAGAATGGAGGATTCCCAGCTTGGTGAATCAATTTGAACATTTGTGGGTGATAATTTCTCTGTGTTTTAAAAATTTCTTAGATGCCAGAACTTCAAAATGATTTAGGGAGGCCTTAGTAATGTTTTCAAAACACATTGTCAATCATAGAGGAAAAGACAAACATAAATGGACAGTACCATTTTTAAATTATGAATTGACAAAAATAAATTTTGTTTGACTTAACTAGAAAAAATGTCAGTTTGCTACATTAATTTTATAATCTTTATTCCTTTGTGTCCCTATAAAAGAAAAAAAGCATATCTAGTCTGCAGCATATAATAATTTCCAACCATGAAGAGACAGATTTTTGTCTATCTCAATTCATCTTTTCCACTTCCTAGTCTTTTTGTAAGGTTTTACTCTTTAGTTTAAGTATATCTCAATTGTGTTTTCTCTTCCCCCAAGGGTCATGAGTGTGAAGAATAGTATAAATTCTCTTAAATCAAAACATTCTTGTTGCCATTTAAATATTTACCTATTTGGCAGCAGACTTTCTTTAAAAGGCAGATATACTTATTCCAAACAGTACTAATATGGTAACACAGCTACTTGGTGAACTGTGTGTGGGTAGCAGCTGGATGAGGAATGCTGGTGATCGATCTGAATGAAATCTGGGATTTCCATTCTAAGGAAAGGTCTTCTGTTTCATTCCATTCCATATAAAAATGAAGATTTTCTTGAAACAGGGCTTTTCTGTAGACATGTTCAAATTTAGATACACTGACATACCAGATTGTGAGCAAGTCCATTTTTGTTGTCAGAGCTCTTAATTTTAAATTTGTTCCATGCATTCATGTAAATTAATGCCAAGAACTGTTACTGGGGAGACTCAGGTCTCTGGATCCCCTGAACTCCTCTCTGACATGCTTCCATGGGTATTCTGGGATGTAAGGCTCCATAGCACTGCAAGGTTTGGTACGAAACATCATATCAAACTGTCTTCCTGTGACCTGAAACCTCAGATCTCCTGAAAAACCAATGGGCTGACAGGGAGATGGGGTTAAATACATCATGGTTCAAAACCAAATGGACCATGTTTATTGTATGGAATTGCTCCATTTAAGGGTCAGTATGGAGAAGAAACATTTGTGGAGGGCAGGAGGAGGTGGTACTCCTGGGTTTCGGCATTTGATCGTCCTACTGTGTACTTAGTTGTAGTGGAAAGGGAACAGGCACATGTGATGGGGCCTTGGGTCTGTGACCATCATTTCCTGCTCTGGACTGGCCAGAACAAAAGTCCTCCTCTTCTCTTTTAGCTTTGTCTGTAGCTATTCAGAGTAACATTTTCCTTATTTCTTTTCTGGTTTCCCTTGGGATGAGTCAGTCAGATGTCCTGTGGAAAAGATAGTATGCAAATTCTAGGCTAGGATTCAGTTGAATACTGTACCAAAGTTTGGACTCAGGGCTAATTTTGCATTGCAGTTTTAAGCTTGGCATTTCCTTACTTCCAAGTGCGTCCAAGAAACATTAAGGTTAATTTAGTGTCATTTTCTTCATATCAGTTTTTAATAAAATTGCTAACTACAGATGTTCCATAGCATGCTGACTCATTAAGTTACTTCAGCCTGCCAGGCCTATAATGACTTACAATGTAATGCATGCTTAAACCAGGAACATGAATGGCATTAAAAGACAAATAAAGTGGTGCTGGGCTTAATCCAAAAGGACAGGGGCGAAATCTTTGTCCTGTTGCTGTCAGTAGAAATTCTGCCCTTGTTTCACCAGAGCCACTAAAAGGTCTCCTGGCTTTTGGTTATGAACAGAAGTTGAAAGTGAAGCTGAATTACATAGAGGGACTAATCTAAAACCCAATTAGTTAAATGGCAATCAACCATACGACATTTGACTTTTTAAGTACAGAGCAACTTTGCTAACAGGCAGGTTCTGCCAAACCTTGCCACTGCAGGGGAAATTCTTTATGGAGGGTGACAGAGAGTGCAGGACAGCACCTGCTGGTATGTGATCCTGTAATAACTTGGGGTTCTAATGACTTTGGAGATTCCCCAAACTTTACTACTGTGGTTAAGTGTGTTGTCAAAATCTCTTCCCTAGAATTAGAGATGATAGGTTTGGTCATCTAGTCCAACCTCTACATCAAGCAGGACAGGCTAAACATAACATTAGACTTCAGAGTTACATGTGTAGCAGCATCCCTCCCTTTCCTCCTCTGTCTTAGAGATAGGTTCTGTTTGGTAAAACATCTTTTTCTCAACTGAAAAGCTTGAAGTGCAGAGAGAGGCATCTACAAACATTACAAAAAACACAGCATTTGTTATCTGCACATTTTGGTTTGCAAACAAATATTTTAGCATTCAGGATTAGATCACTGATCCATGAAGTTTGCCATTGTGCCTCCAGTCATGAGCAATTTCTTTTCCTAATGAACTGGCTAGTGTATTGCAAAATATTACATCTGACAAATACCTCATTTTCTAATTGACAAAATTTCCTTTGTGCATATCATGCCTGACCTTTTAGCATTGGATTAAATTGTGCATGACTGTAGTTTATATCTTACTGATGCTCATACTGTGAAGTACAGTATTATTGTTACTGATAGAAGAGTCAAATTAAACAAAAGAAATAAATCAAGCAAGCAAGAGGACTCTATAATCTATTATTTGGAGGCTTGAAAAAGTGAATCTAGGATTGTAATTCTAAGGTAGTAATTCTCTCAGGATCCAAACTGGCCACTGACTCCAGCCAGGCTTTTTCTACCTGTGCTTAACTTTAAACCCTCCATTGTAAGTGCTATTAAAGATGCTTTAAAAGTGTTTCATTTTAAAGGCAGAACCAAGTGCTTTGCAGAATATAGAAGTCACAATGAAAGCCAGCATGCAAGATCAAGCTGATGTTGGTTCCTTCTGCCCATCCCAGATCCACCTGGAGTGGACCAAGCAGACCGCTTTTAGCCACAAGTAATTTGTTGCTATCTATAATGCTCTCTCCACAACTCCAGTTCTGGGATTGTGTGAGAAAGATGATTCCTAAGACTTAGCCAGTGTCAGTTAAATGGGCTTGAATTACTGAGGTGTCTTTTTTGGTTTGCTCTGACCCCAGAAAGCTCTCACTGACGCACTGAGAGAAGGCACTGCTATCTCTAGACAGAAGTTCAACAGACATGCATTGAACTGCTGCAGATCTTACAGCTCTATCCAGGCTGCTAAAAGGAAAAAAGATTACTCACGGATCATGATTTATTTTCACCTGTTCACTCATTTGTTCACCAAAATGTGGAAGCTCATTTTCTGTCTGATTCAGCCTCCATCCATCCTGTTCAGAAATTTCCATTCTAAGTCCCATTAGACAGAGTCAATGCAACCTTGCAGCTTCTGAGGGGAATGGCACAGGAGATAGTAGTGGTTTCTCTCTGCTGCCGAATTAAAGGGTTTCAGACCAAAGGCAGAAAAATGAGGAGCCCCTTCCTCACTTCTTTCCTTTGGCCCAGTTTAACATCACAAAGCTCTGGGCATTTGCATGAGATATCTGAGATAGGAACCTAGGCAGGCTGTATTTCTTGTATGGTCAAAGAACAAGGAGAAATGTGTCCAGAGGGTGATTTGGATCTTAATTTGACTACACGATGGCCCCTGTTGCCTATCCTGGGAGTTTAGACCCTTAATACCTAATTTTTCTTTGTGTTTGAAATTTTTTCCGCCCCTATGTATGTTTCTCAGGGGAGCATGTGGTCCTCTCATAAAGTCACACCTGCTTGCCCCACACAGCAGACATGGAAACTTGATCCTTATTTAAAGTCCTACCTCTTCTTAGTACTCAATCACCAGTAGTACCTGCAAAAGTTGTCTTATCTGAGGATTTTCAGACAGATAGTGGCAAAACCCAAGAATAAATGCTGCAACCATAGGCATAGCTCCACTGCTGCTCTTTGGAAATTTAAGGAGTGGGAGTCCGAAATTACCACCAGATGGTGCACCTATTTAGCAAGTGACAGAGACATGTTCCACAAAAATTGGAAGTCTCAGCCTCCAGCTGTGACCCACCAAGTAGCTTCCCCTGCTGTTTATTCTCAGTTGTGATATAAATTGAATGTGTTTGAAACGTGGACCTGCTGGTCATACTATCCCGTTACCTTTAATATGGAGTATGTTTTCAATCTTTCCATCAAGTAATGGAAGCCTTTCAACTGTCTGGCTAGGCATGTGAGGAAGTGGGAATGAGTGTAGCAGACCTATAAATGCATGTGAAGGGAGAATGAAAGAAAAAGGGATGGGCCAGAAGCAGGAAAAATTGGAAATGGTGAAGGGCAATGACAGGATCCAAAATCAGTGGCCAGCACAGAGCACCTGTACATTGCTTTTTCTGTAAGCTGAGGAAATTCTATCAATGGTGGGAACCTGTCCTGCATTTCTGAAGGATAATCTTGATGTCTAAGTCAATAGTTTGGAAACTTGCTAATGCCAGTATCCCAGGCAAAAACAGATAGGGTATTTCATTAGGTGCACAGCAAAGGTGGTGAATTTTCCTAAACAGTCAGGTGGGTTTTATTCTCTGAATGCTTCTATTTCCTAAGCATTTCTGTCCTCCATACTCAGAGAAGGATTAGCACAAGTTGAGAAGCATATATATTCTGCCATATTTGTCACATGACAGAAGAGCATGTGATTCTTTCAACTAGATTTTCTGGACATCAATATATTATCATGTGTAGCACATGAGCAGATATCTATTCCCATTCTACTCCTTGATCCAAAGAAAATTCTAAAGTAATAACTAGGTTCCTGGCAATCCTATTCCATGAACATCCCAAAACTTATGCAGAAGAAAATATTGTGACTCATTCCTTTGCTTAAGTGGGTCTTCTACTGCTTTCTGTTGTTCTGGTGTGTTCAAAATGATGTCATAAATAGTATATTGCTAAAAATGACTAATTAGAAAGATTGTTCTTTTAGTTACAACTTCACCAGTGAAAATGAAGTGAAAATTTCCTAAGTGAAAACATTTGAATGTTCTTTGAGAAGTATTCATGCAGAATGGATAAAATAATTTTTCATTCTCTTTGTCTAAGATGAGTGGAAGGCATCAAGTTGAGAAACTCAATACCATTCCCTTCCTATTATTTTTCACATACCTTGTATCTCCTAGTTCAGTGTAAGAACAGTCATTTTATGGTGAGAGTATGGACCAGGAGATAATGGCCTTGTTCTCTGTTCTCAGCTGTGCCTTTTCTTGTGACCCTGGGCAAGTCACTTCATACTTCACTCTCTGGAAACTAAAGATGACTAATTTCAGTGAGGAATTGAAATTATTGGGGACTAACCTCCACTTAAATATATGGGATGTATCCTCAAACTAAACTGGTTGCTGTTAAAGTCTTATTCAAAGAGGAAAGTAAAGGACAGAAATGTTGTGGAGGAATTTGGTCTTCTAAAAAGTGAGTCTAGGCCTGAAAAAAACTCATAGTGAAAAATCTCACTAGGATTATTAGCTTAGTGTGCAGAAGAAGGAAGTTTAGGTAATTGTCCACTCAAATTTCACAAAGAGAAAATACTGAGCTGATGTTCAGTCCTTACATGTAACATAAAAGGGAGAGAATAAAGCCTACTGGGAGAGTAAACTCTGGTTACTTGTATGTATGCTGTGATTGAGCAAATCTTCCTGTCTGAGGAAGAATTTTTCTAGCTACTGATGCTCTGTGACATCCTGACACCAGAGATGGGGCATTGACACTTTTTCTCTCTTTCCCTTTCTCTTTCTCCTTGCTGTCTCCCATTTTCTTTCACTTCAGCAGTTCAGTAATGCTGAAGCCAAGTTCCCTTCCCTTTTGTTTGCTTTTCCCTTGCCCACTGATCAACCTTGTTGATTACTACACTGTAGTATTAACTGCAGTATAAACAGAAGCTCTGAGCAGGAGATTTAGCTGGGTTTTCCCTGCCCTCTTACGCAACCAAAAGTTTTGCAGCACCCCCTTCTTGTTTGTTTTCAGGGATTAGTGGCAATATTCCACATACTGCTGACATAATGAGGCATAAGCTTCACTCAGAGAAGGCAAGAGACCGTTCTTTGAGAGACCATGAACTACTGTGCTGGTAGGGATGGGCATGGAAGATTTGAAAGATGGCAGCCTACCCTCAGAGCTGGCAGGAAGATTGCTGATGGGGTTTTGCACATCATGAAAGCATTTCCATGAACACTGTCCTCTTCTTGAAGTTGGATTCAAAGTGTCTGCATGGAATATCTCACACATCACCACGTGCATGCTGTCAGTTTGTGTTAACCAGAGGATCATGTCACGGACATGATGTGATAGACAAGAACACTGCTTGGTACCATACAGCCTGATCCAAAACTTTTCACGTGAAACATTTGTTTTGTTTTGTTTTGAAGACATTTGCCTCTCTAACTGGTCTGTTTTAATTAGAGCTCAACCTGAACCACAAACGATAGATTTGAACTTTCCCAGAGTTCAGTGGTGTTCAGATCTGGCTTTTGGTTTGGCCCATCACAAAGACAGGGGTCAGCTCCAAAGTTCAGATCTGGAAATAAGCTGCTGCAAAGTGGGGTCTGGAAAGATTATTTAGTGAGACCCATATCTCCCTTTAATGGGGATTTGAAGTAGAGACACTAATGGTTTTAGAAGCAGTTCTACATGAGCAGCACCTGGAAGATTGATATTAATGCCAACCTATCTATTGGAATATTCATGTAGAGCAGAAAGGGTCTTGTTCTTCCTTTCCTGGTCATAAAACCTAGATCCTGGTCTGAAGCTGGAGTACCTTAAAAACTCAGAAATTTTTCTTCCTGTCTTTGTTTAAAACTCATCATTCATTTCTAGGGTATAGTGTTTAAAAACAATTGACTGTGGGCTAGAAATTTGATTTTTTAAAAATTTTTTTAAAAATTCTCTTTATTCTTTATTGAGTTTTTTCAGCAGGTAACTTGCAGGGTTGTTATGGCATCTGCCATTTGTCAATCTCTTGCAGGTGTGGATCAGCATTTTAGAGTGAGCTCACTCAATATGTGGCAAGATACAAGCTTAACACAACACAAATAATAAACAGCAACCACTTGTCTACTGGATCAGATAACCTGACCCAGTGGGGTTAGCTGGCCAGGCTCACATTAAACATTGATTCAGTACCTGTCAGGAGTCCTGAGAAGATTCAGACAGCCCTTCCTTGTTAATGTGAATCTTGTCACTTCCCAGCCCTTGTCAGGACCAGAAACTCCAGAGCTGAAAAAAATAGACTTTGCTCTTGTGATGCTTCCAAACTCATTTTGCAAACCAGAGAGGTTTGGATCAGAATCTAAACTTTGTGTATTTATCCAAACTTCTCTGAGCTCTTTACTCTTTTAAATCTCTTTCATATGTGTCATTTGTGCTGTGTCTTGTTCCCTGGGGTTGCAAATGTGACTACCAGGCAAGGACTGTTTAAACACCAAGGAGGGTGGACATCATTACTTGACCCTGTCTCTCCTCCCAGCAAGATGTACAGACAATTCAGATGTATCAGAAAGGTGAATGCAGCCATGCAAGCAGTGTGAAAGAGCATTTGGATAATATTTAACCAAATTCAAAACCAAGTCTCAACCCAGCCCTTCCACCAGAACTTTCTCATTTGCTCTCCACAGCCTCTGAGCCCTGAGAGAGGACTGTGGTGACTTGCAGGGTTTACTGCCCAACCCTTTGCCCTGAGCCCAGGAGATGTGCCCTCTGAGCAGAGCTAGCAGAGCACAGGCACAGGCTGGGGGTCTGCCAGCCCAGCACCTCTGCTGCAGCCACCAGGGAAGGGAGGGGTGGGGTGGGGTGGGCTAAAGTCAGTGAGGCACATCTGCTGCCATGGGAGATATCCAAAGGGTGGGAACATCCTGAACAGCCACCTAACACTCACTGTGGTCTTCCCCTGCCAAACTTTGCCTTGCCAAGAATGCACCAAACACATGAAAGCCCCCACAGCTACAGGATGGGTGACCTGTGACCATGCAAGTGACCTGCCTGTGGGATTTGACATCCTGAGTTGGTCCTCTAAGGTATCCTGCCAGGCACCGGCAGCCATGCCAGGAATTTATGTGAGCCACAGATTTATAGGACTACCTTAATACAGAATTATCCTTCAGGAGACAATCCAACAGCAATTCCCAGCAAATGCAGCAAGAACCTCTCTGCTATGTTCCTGGGCAGAATTTTTACAGAAGACAACATTCTGGTATACGATTTGATGCAAATTATTTTCTCCTTTC
The DNA here is from genome assembly GCA_013400515.1 of Erpornis zantholeuca. Lineage (NCBI taxonomy): Eukaryota > Metazoa > Chordata > Aves > Passeriformes > Timaliidae > Erpornis > Erpornis zantholeuca. The sequence goes on along the minus strand of VZTN01025897.1, from coordinate 406,116 downwards.
TTTGGTCAAACATAAGTCTTTTGTCAATGTCTGTGCACTTTTTAGGAGGAAGGCCACCTTGAAGAGCAGTCACCAGACAAGAAAGCATAACAATCTCTGTGCATAGAAAGTTCTGTCATAGGAGCTGTTTCTCCATGACCAGCAGCCTGAAATGCTTTTCAGAGCTCCCAGTCTGGCTGTTACCATTTCTCAGTTTGGGCAGTATGTCCTCCACATTCCCTGCTCTTATCACGAGATGTTGTGTAGAACAAGGTTGTTAATTCACAATTATTTGACATAATGCTTGTCTTGTGTTACTGTTGCAGTGAAAACTAAAATGTCAGTGGTTATTCCATTTCATGATATTTGTCTGGATTTAGATTGGAAATATGAAAGATAATTTAAATAAATATATATGTTTATTAGACCCTTCCTAGCTCACATAGATGCCTAGTGTATGTGATTCAGTGCCCTTCATAATTCTTGCTTTAGAAATGTCATGACTAAGTAGAATTAGTACTCTATATAAACTCATGTGAATCCTGTACTTGATAGAACCAAGTTAAATGCTACTGAAAAAAAATAACCTTAACAAAATACACTAGGGTAACTAGAAGAAATTATATTATGTTCAGTAGAATGTCTTTTTTCTAATCAGTGAAACCAACAAAGTCATCTCCTGGCTTTTCATGTAAAGAAATCTCTTTTCCCCAGTCAGAATATTTTAAGGGTGGGCTCTCCTTTTCTAAAACCACCATGTCCCCCCAGCAATTACACTTAGATGATTGCTGCCAGCACAGTTGGAAAGATTCACTGTGCAGGGAAATCTGGCTTAACTCTGATGGGATAAGTTTAGACTCCCTTTCTTTGCATTTTCTACTGCCAGTTTTGGGGCTTCCCCATGCAGCTTGATACCTTCTGGGAGTCTGGCTTTTTTGGTTTCTAATTCTCTCAGTGCTTGGTGAGGCTGGATTTTCGTGCCAGCCACATGGAAAATGCTATGTGGAAGAACATCTAAAAGACAGACTTTTAGAGCCAACATACTGTTGTAGATTTAGCTAGAGGTGATTAGCTCTTGACCTATAGATGTAATTAATTTTGTATCCCATACACATTAGGACCTAGTCTGAAAGCAGTATCTTGTACCTGCTAAATGTCCTGGGCTATGCTTGCTTTGTATGTGCTTCCAGAAGGAGGTTTCTAGATTTATATATTTCTCTATCTCTTTCTATCTATCTATGTATCTATGTATCTATGTATCTATCTATCTATCTATCTATCTATCTATCTATCTATCTCAAACATTTGTGTGGGCTAAGATAAAAAGTGAGTATGAGAAAAAAGTCTATGCTGACAAACAGAAGATCCATCTTGAAGCTGCACATATCTCACTAGTAGTCAAGAAACATTATCAATTCCAAATGGAGATGTGAAATCATTTGGTATCTCTCTGAAACAAAAGCAAACAGAACCTCAGCATTTCTTCTGGGAAGACACATGAATTATTTTTTAGTCAGTTATTTTTTCCAAATTAGGAGTAAAGGAAGGCTGTGGATCTATGCTAAGCAGGCATGGCATGTGAGGATGTGTGTGGGTGTGAATGTAAGGAGTGGACTCCAACAGCCATGTCCTTCTCTGGCAGGCACTGGGATGCTGAGCATTTCTGGGTCACATCCCTCTATTCCTCTGTCAGTAGATGTCCAGGCTTGAGGCTGTATTGAAGAGTGGAAGAGCAGAGCAGAGGATTTCCAGTCCCAGGACTGCGGTGCCTCTCTGGGAGGGCTCCTGTCCCACCCTGCAGTTCCATGGATATTCTCCCTGTCTTGAATTTGTATTGCAGTTGTTGCTTGAGAAGACTGCAACTGAATTACTCTGTTATCTCTTCACAAATAGAATCCAACAAGAGGACAGCTTGTCCTCTTGCAGGTCCTTCTGTCCTCTGGATGGATAATTATCTTAACCTCCACCTGTCAAAGAGAGGTAAAAGTATCTCTCTTCTCATGCCTTCACCAGCTGAAAGATGTGTCTCATTAGGGCAAGGACTGCCTCTTGCAGAAAAAGATTCATGTCTAACACCAATTTCATCCAGGCATCACTCAGATATTTGTAATTCAATAATTCTGGCAAAGTGGCGCTGGCCCATTCATAGGCTCTGCACAGGACACTCAGGTAATATTCATGATTTAACTAAACCACCTCAGGAAGAAAGATCAGAAATTTCATCTGTAGAATACACAGAAACCCATCCACAGACACTCTGGCCTGCCCAGGTACAGGAGGTTGGTGCTTACAACTACCCATAGTTTAGTGGACCCTTTAGAAGATGTTATTATTTAACATGTTTTTACAGCAAATGACAAGTATGCACAGTGATTTACAAAAGAATGTGGACTTGACCTCTGCCCTTGGGGATTTGTTATCTGGGTTAGAAATGACATAAGATAATAGAGGAAAAGATGACTTCATGCAAATGGCAGTGCAGATTTATTTTTATAGAAGTGCTCTTCAACACAGTACAATTATGTTAGGCCACTGAGATGATTGAAATCAGTTAATTAAAATACTGACCCAGCAAAAAGTCTGCTGAGGAGGTCTGATTCTGCATGGTAGTGGATTTTTACTATTCATGAGTATAGCAGAAGGAATGACGGAGCACTTGTGAAATGGGGTCCAGAGCAAGGTCAAGTACAGTCACAAAATCACAGAATAACTTAGATTGGTAGGATCCTACCTCTAGTACATCCATTCTGAACTGATTCACTCATGGAAGGCTCAAGTCTATAAAATCTATGCACATGAAAATCTCAGTAGTATGGTAGCCACCGGCTCTGCTCTTGTAGCTCATCAAATAGAGCACGAACCTGACTTGAAAGCAAATGTACTTTAAAAACATGATTGCTAGTACTGTCCTCTGTTTTCTTGCCAGGTTCAGAGTGGAGGTCTCTTTTCTGTTTGTCTTTTTCCCTTTTGCTTTTTATTATGTGGCAAGCATATTTTCTACTTCTTAAATCAGAGTGGACAGTGTTTCCCTCGCTGAACACCACACAGCTGCCTCAGAAACCTTTAACAGGCCATATTATAGTGCAAGAATACTATCAAGAGCGAACTAAAAAACCCCATAAAAATATGTACCCCCATAGTTATAGATTCCCTCCCCTTTTTCTTAAATATTTGACTTATTTTTCTCTGTGAAATGCTCTTTAAAAGAGAGACTGTAATGCATTGTCAAATCCTACATAAGAAATGTAGGTTACATAAGGTTTAGGTAGTTGAATCATTAGAATGGAATAGAATAGAATAGAATAGAATAGAATAGAATAGAATAGAATAGAATAGAATAGAATATATAACACATCTGTTTCCTCACAGACCTGTTTAATTTAAGGACATTGGTATACTTTAGAACCCAGTTCCTCTGGGATGCCTTCAGGATTCCATGCTTTCTGGCAAGAGGTGCAAAGAAATTTTTAAAACTCCAGTACACTGCAAGATGTCTCCAGCTGGGCTTTCACATACTATGACATATCAAACCTCTTGTCACTGCTGAAAAGAAAAGGCACCAAATATTCAGCAGGGAATTATTGAGCACCACAGTGGGACATCAGCAGGTCCAGAAGAGAACACAAGCAGGAGACGATCTCTGTGCTCCAGCTCTTGCTTCTCACATGCTACTTTGATAGTATTAGCAGCAGCATTGTGAAAACACAGCCGCCTGTGACACACACAGGCTCCTCTCAAAGGCACAGTGCATCTGGGAACTACCCCCTCGTGCTCTTCAAGCCATGCTCTCGTGCACTCTTTAAATGTGTGCTCAGCACCATGTTCTTATTTAACTTTGACAAAAAACAAACAGTGGTGCTTTGGGAACAAAACTTAATTTCCCCATTTTCTGTAAGAATGGGATATAGTTTGCTTCTTAGGGCTGAGTTGGTAAGAGTTATTTGTTATGGCAAATATAGTTTTACAGTGGAGAGTCCAAATATTTCATATTTCTCTGGGCACTGCTAAACATCCTTTCAAAGTTTACAGCAAACTCACTAACCTCACAGAAACTGTCCCAGAAAACTTCACCAAGGGACATGTTGCCAAAAGACAGCCAAAAACACAGCAGAATTATGCTCACTGGAACAGAAATGCTGACTATTGTTTAAGGTTGCCAGGATTTAACTGAATAAATTTAGGGGGTAAATTAAGTAAAAAAATCCCCATAAATCCTTGGAAGACTCATTACAGAAATCACTGTGGAAAGAACTACCAAGCCTTTAGAAAATAACCATGATGTTCAAAAAACGTTTGAAAAAATGTGAAAAGCAGAGGCAGAGTAAGTATCTCTTTTTAATAGACATGCTTCCAAAAGCATATAAACAGTGACAGCTACAATAAGACTAGTGTGAAATAACTCTGGCTCATGTACAGCCCATTCTAAAAGAAGATTTGACAAACCCACATGAGCAACAGAAAACAATCCAGTTGACAGAGCAATTCTAAACTGACGCCTAAGATCTTGGCACCTCCAACCATAAAAACTTAGTGGGAGCCTGAAGATGAAAAATGCTGAATAAGAGAAGAATCTGTAAATAACCATTATGTCATATCATTACACATGCTCAACTTTGAGATCTGCAGTAATAACTGTCCTGGCCACGTGTAAGTGAAAATAGACACCAGAGACAGCCTAGGAAGAAGCTGCTGAAATCATGTGCAGCTCCTGCTCTAGCTCTAGTTCAACTAAACAGACCTCTATGGATGAAACAAAATTAAACAAGACTATTTAAATTAGACTGTAGTAGAAAATCAGGGGGTTAAGGAGGAGAAGTGAAATGAATAAATACTAAAGAGAACATAACTGAACATGACCATCAGCAGGCTCCATCAGGCTTGACCAGAAAGTCCTGCCCGTAACAGATATTCAACCAATACCAAGTTCATTGCTCAGGAATACTTCTGAGCATAGGTGCTACAAAGGAACCTACAATCCTGGATGGCTATATTGATTTTTTTTTTTTGACAGAAGAGTACACAGAAATCAATGAGTTAATAGTACTCTGTCAGTGAGTAGGAGATGTAAAAGCTGATCCACTACTCAGTGGAGTGGACCCCCGAGGAGAGTGCAAACCAAGGATAATATCAAGAAGGCCGAGCACTGCTTGCCTCAGACTTCACTAAACAGGTGAATGGTGAGCAGATGGTTATAAATAAATACCATCAATACAGGAATACCCTCTGAGCATAAGAGAGCAGTATTTGTCTGTGTTGATTGCTTTCCAGTTAGCTGTCCCTCATCTCACAACGTTTAATGGAGCCAGTGTACAGCTGGTAGTCCTGACAGCCACTAGTGCTGAAAACTTGTGGAGAAGTCTAATTGAGAAGGGTTGAAAAGACAAATGTAATGCCTTTGTCTAAAAAAAAAAAAAAAAAGGAAAGGAAAAGAAAAGAAAGGAATTGTAGGACCAAACAGCTTAACTACAGTAAATAAAAAAAATATGGGAACAAACCCCTATTTGTAAGCTCATAACTAAGAACAAGGAGATGAGTTAGAGTCAACCAGGATCTGTCAAGAACAAATCATGTTAAACCAATCTAATTTCCTTCTTTGGCCATCAGGGCCTCAGAGGCAGAGCAGAAGCAGTTTATACCATATATCTTGGACTTAAAGGGCGCTTTTGACACTGCTTTATATGATATTCTCATAAGAAAAATAAGAACACACCACATGGGTACAGACCATCTGGAAATCATAATTGGAGGGTAGATATCAAAATGGAAGGGTGTGCTGACTAGGTTTCTTGTGATCTGTGCTGGATCTGGTACCAGTCAGCATTGTACTCTTGACTTGACCAAGAGAATGAACTGTGCACATTGCATTTGTGAATGATGTAACTGTGAGGAGGAGTACAAGGAAGCTGGAGGAAGTCGAGGTCAACATTGAATATGACAATAGAGAAGTGATCTGGAAAAGAAGAAAAAAGAGTTAAAGAGGCAAATGAGAAGGGCAAATACAAAGATCTGTACGTGGGAATGATCATCTGCACAAATGCAAGATGAGAAACATCTGGTGTGAGAGCAGCTGCACGGAAGACAGCTGCAAATTGAGTAAGAGTCAAAAGTGTCCTGCTGCTGTGAAAACACCATGCTGGCAGGAATAAACAGGGCTACAGCATCCAAGGCATATGAAGGGGTCCTTCTGCTCAGGCTCCAAGGAGGCAAGACCTCATCTGGAGCACCCTGTCACATCTCCAGCGCCACAACACCAACCAGCAAGTTGGGAGAGCAGGGGCAAGGAGCAGAGCTGTTGAGGGTTCTGGACAAGGACTGATGATGGAACATATCTGGGAAGGGGTGGAAGTCTTTACATATTTCAAGGCTGCTGCTAGAAGGAGGGAATAACTGGCTCTTGGCAGCTCTAGAGTTTCAGGTTAATATGAGTGAAATACATACCAGTAGGAGTTCTGAGGTACTGGACTAGACCCTGGAACCTCCTCTACTGAAGATCCTTAAGAACAGAAAGAAAAAAAGCTGTTGTGAGGAACATCTGTCTTATTAGCCTATGTCAGGGTTGACAGAGTAGAAACCCTCCTGTGTTTCCTGCTCTTCTGCCTTTTTCTGCCTGCAATAAGTAATTTCAGTGGCTTTTAGTTCTGACATGTAGCACTGGGTACAGAAAGTTAGAGGGACAGAGAAATTAAATTTATCCCTGCTTTTATAGACCAAGAAGCTCAAAGTCAATTACACCAAAAATGCATTTAAAGAATCTGCTCCAGAGAGTGAGAAAACTCCCTCTGACTTGTACTGTTTTCCTTGAGAATTGTTAATACGTGTGTTCAATAAAATACAAAATTACAAAGGAAATAAACTATCAAAGTCTTCATCCAACACTACTTAGGGTGCTGTTGTCTGAGTTTTAGTTTATTCATCTGGATGTATCTATTGTCTTTTGCCATAAAAAATTACTCAATTTATCATCAGTTTACAAGACTTGTTGAAAAGGGTAGGTTTGTCAAAAAGATTTTATTATGCTGTGGCTCATTTATTTTTCCCATTGACCTATGTTGTATTGTGTCATATAATCAATCTGGTGTCTCGTGTAAGTGCATGAAGAATTTGTTTTGTTTAAAAACAGTGTGTAGTATTTCTTTCTATCATTGCTGATGCAAGATCTAGGAAATTACTGGCCAAACACTGTATGTTCTGCAGCTTAATATTTCAAGTTAAATTACAGTTCTAATAGCTGACATTCAGTGGCAGCCTTATTTATCTAGCTGCTGACATGAGTCATTTCAGGATGATGTGTGCAACAGCAGAATTCTCATCTAGTTACTCAGACAAATAAATGCCTTGCAAATAGCTATTGAACAGTTAAGTCTTTAACCCTGTGCTCGCCGCTGGATAATCGAATATGTATTTAGCCTGTGTGATTCTCAGCTGATTGTGGCTCCAGGCTGAAAATACTCTGCTGAATCTGGGCATGTTTGAGTCTGGTAAACTACAGCAATTGTGGAACTTGTAAGGATTTCCACATCAAACCATACTAAGTTTAGTGCTCAATTAGAAGTCTAAAACTTAGTCAGAAATGACATCTAAATGAGGGGTAAAATATAGGCTTCTCCTTGACTCCAACAACAGATAAAAGCTCCTATCTTCCTATCTGCCAGAAGACACACACTTGAGGAATCAGTGGTCTAATATCTGTCTGAGCAGCAGCTGCCTGCATTGCCCACTACTAGAGCACTTTTAAAGTACAGCCCTCTGTTAGAATGCAAATGAACTCAAGACAATGGCAGTAACTCAGATTGGCAAACCACAGACTCCTCTGATTGGCCTGGCAGATTGCTAGAAGTGGCCTTGAGCACCTTCACCAAAGAAAAAAGGCTTAATTTCAATTAATACTGGCAGTCATCTTATTTTGGAGTTATTAGATCAGACAGTTATCAGAGCAGATGGTTATTAGTTCAGGTTTCTCATGAAAACATCCTTTCTGTGTTTTGGGAATAAAAAAAGTGTGATCTCTGACACTAAGGCAGGCATTTCTAACAGAGAAATGGATGAATCTAAGAGTTGCAATAAAAGCCAAAGCAATGTGTTTTTCACCAAAATAAAAATCTTGACAGAATTATTCTGGTCTATGTGACAGAAAACTTTGGAGTTCAGACAAGAATTTTTCTTCTGAGATAGCGAAACTGAGCATATACAGTGCCAAATAACTAGATAATCAGAATATTTACTGGAAAAAGAAAAATCTAGCCCCAAAGATGGGTCAAATCCCAAATCTACTGCTACTTATGTCTTCATTTCATGAACATTTCTGGAAAGACTTGTCTCCTTTTTGTTGCAGACCAAGAATATTTCTGAAATCTCAGAAAATTCCATAAAATGAGATTATTGTTCTCCATTAAGGTATCATAGCAATCATTACTTAAATATTTTTAGCTGCCTAACAAAGACTTGCTTAGAACTGGTTCCAAGTGATGACATGCTAATGGAAATCTTTGTGTACAGCAGACATTATTTGAGCACAGAGGTTCCCCTCCCTCCCCCATCAGCAGTCTCTGACACACTCCACTGATCATGGGACTTTATCAAACTGTTCAGGAACACGAGGGAAGTTTTAGAACATCCTCTAGTCAGAAAACCTTATTTCTTAGCAGGACTACTTAACTTGCTACAGAAACTTGGCTTTCAAGCCAGGTCTAATTTCTGAGACCTTCTGGTTTTAGAGCTGCATCAAAACAGGAGAGTAATCTCTTCAGAGAATCACTGTGTTTTCCATTTGATATTATCCCATGACTTGAGATAATTCCATCACTGCTATAGCTCTCAAATGGGTAAAGGAAAGATATTTTCTTTTATTGCTGATGGTAGTAAGGGGTATAATGGGAATGAGGGAGGGAGAAGGAAAATAAAGGATATTATCTTGTTTTATAAAACTGATCAAGGGATGCAATGTGTGAAAATTTACAAAGAGATCACAGACACGGTGGCTGTAATAAAATGCCTTACCACATACCCTGGAGACATGGGGCATATATTGAGCTTAAACACAAAAAATTAGTGACTGTCACTAGTTAATATCTGAGTAAATCTACTGAACTGTAGGTCATAGCTGCTATGTTCTCTCACAGGAATAAGCTTCTCCTTGTTAATAAACCTTTCTACATGCACTTCAAAGGTGACTGAACAAAAAATTTCCCTGGGTCTGATTTTGCATTGTCGTTTACCCTCATCCTGAAGAAAAGCATATTATCTATGTACATAGCTTCTATTGCATCTCATACTTCCAATATTTCAATTTATAAATTAGAAATAGATTTTTTTTAAAAGAAGAAGAAAGAAATCCTGGAAGTCAACATAAGACATTTTAAAACAAGAGTCCCAGATTTGATTTCAGCTGGCAAGTGAAGAGGAGAGGAGTGAATATCAACATATGAAGATCCCACTAGGAACTAGAACAGTGGTTCCATAACTGTTTTGGATTGCTATCAACCCTCAGAATATCTTATAGACCACCAGGCATCATTATCATCAAACTTTTAATTGAAAACACTATTTAAAATAGTGTTTAATATGGCTCTGTGGATTAGCTGTGAACCCTTTACCGTGGCCTCCTGGACCACCAGTGTTCTGGGGACCATGGCTGGGAAGCACTGAGCCAGACTGCACACATCGTACACCCCAAAAAACCACCACTGTGTCTGCAAGCAGAGGCAGTTCTGCAACTGCACCATGTGCTCAAAAAATGCACTCAGTTCAACCTTCTTGGTAGCTGAAGAACACAGCACCCTTTTGTTTTTCCCTTACCCAAAGTTTCCTTTTTATTACTTCAGAGAAACAAGCAAATGGTGCCAAAACCTCAGTTTCTGATTGTTTCTTGTAGGATCTTCCTCATATCTAGCAATTATGTAATCTTTCAGGAAGTTATCTATGAAAATAAGAAATATAAATTCTCCCATACTGTGGAGTTATCATTCCAGAATAGTTATGAGATCTATGAATCCAAAAATTAAAAAAATTAAAACTATCTTCTAAGTAGGTTTTTTTTCCCTCCTCTGGAAAATCTGTTCCTTTTTTTTTCTTTACCAAATCCACAAATGATGCTAGAGCTCTGTGTGTGGCCATTAAAGCATTTCAGCAACTTTCTGCAAATATTTTACTGTTATTCTTCGGCTGCAGCACTACAGGATTGTCTGTTTATTACCAGAGAAACACACAGAGGAAAGCACTGAGAAGGGAACTTGTGGGGAAATGTTATTTATAAGTGCAGCAAAACACCTATGGCCACAATGCAGCCCCAGTGAAGTCAGTGACAGTGCAGTCTCACATGAGAGCAGGGATGGGCTATAGCTTCCCTTCCCATCATTCTGTCTTGCTATATCCTTGCATCTCACAGGCACCTCAGCCCACCAGTAGAGAAGGGAGCCTTATTTGCCTCTCCTCATATACTCATTATCAACTGCTATTACACAGAATTGGCAGTGAGGAACCTTTGCAAGTAGCAGCATCACAGAAAAAAAATAAAAGAACTCCTTTTCTAAAACAACTTTTTAAAAACAAGTCTGTGCTTCCATGACAGTATCTCACCTGTTTTGGAGAGAAAATAGTGCTGTCACAGCACTTCTGTGACCCTTGTATACTCAATAGCCATGGTAATGCAGAGGTTTGATTCAGAGTGGGAGTGGAAAACTAATGCACAGGAGAATCTGCAAGGGAAAGGGGTAACCTCCACCTTGAAAGAAAATGAACCCCACATAGTTCTTGTCTCTGTAGGTCTCTCTTGCAGTACTTTACATTTAGCATCCCTAATGGATGCTGCTGGAACATTTATAAAGTTAGATTAATAATCAGCCCCATTTTTGTCCTGCTTTTTTTTGTTGTTGTTGTTGCTGTCTGAACACTTTTTGTTTTCCATGCAGTGCCAATGCTCAGAGGTAGCTATTAACTCACTTTTTATTCATCTGAAACAGATAAAGTTCAGCTTGCAAACCTGACTAGACAGTGTGAAAACAAACCTTGTGGTCTCACCTCACCACTGTCCAGATTCATTGCCAAGTTCCCCTCTGGTGAAGGGGTTACGTGGGACTACCACATGGCTGCGTACCTGGGGTAATATGCCCAAGCTGAGCCAAGCATTTTAAACATGTGTGGAATTCTCTAGGAATGAGAAATCCACACTGAGCAGTGGTGCCCTGCTCACGTTGCTGCCTGACCCCCTTGCTGTAGATAATGTGTGTGCTTTCTTTAGTAAGTACGTGCTGCCTTTCTGCCAACCCATCAGCTTTTGGCTTCTCTCCACAGGAAGCAGGGAAGCTGCGTTCACCTATGCCATTACTGCTGCCGGGGTTGCACACGCTGTCACGGCCGCCTGCAGCCAGGGCAACCTCAGCAATTGTGGCTGTGACCGAGAGAAACAGGGCTACTACAACCAGGAGGAGGGCTGGAAGTGGGGAGGCTGCTCTGCGGATATCAGATACGGCATTGAGTTCTCCCGGAGGTTTGTTGATGCCCGAGAAATCAAAAAGAATGCACGGAGGCTGATGAACTTGCACAACAATGAGGCTGGAAGAAAGGTATTCCAGAAAGGACAAGGGATGGGGATGTGTGTGCTGGAGGATGGGGGGAGGCTGGCTTGGTGGCAGGAGGCATTCCCCAAGAACTTACCCTCTCTCTGATGTTATCCCGCACCCACATCAAGTCTCCAGATGGCATCTATTGTTCACATATTTATGCTGTTTCTTTTTATTCAAAGCTGGCCATGTATTATAGGTACTCCTGTAAAAATTTCTGCTTCCTAAGCCTTCTTTCTAGCCCCCCTGATTACAGGGAGGGCCTTGCTGGATCTGTTTGGCATAATGATACATCACTGCTTTTCATCCAATTTGCAAAAAATCTAGGAAGGGATGTCAGGGCTTGTGATAGGACAGAACTGAGTTGTTTGCACTGCTCAACTTCCACAGCATTTCCAGATATTTATTCCAGCCAAACCCAAACCACTTATTTGACCCCAGCTCTAATGAAATACACATAGTAGTACACAATGCACTTCTTAGCCAACGCACTTCTGTCTCTTTGTAACTACAAAATTACAAATGGCTGCGTAAGAAGAAACAGTTTCATGTCTAGAACCATGACTGAATTGCTTGTCATGGAAACAATAAACATCATGGAGCCATGCTGATTTATGTTCACAAACAACCCTCATAGCTCTCAAAGATTGTCCTTTAAAAAGTGTAACAAATCTTTCTGCATCATATATACCTACCTCAGGAGAGATTATACCCTTCAAATTGTTTTCCCCCAGTAAGAGCCCTCCGGTTCAGTGTTGCAGAAAAATCCAGTATACCGATATAGAAATCCAATAAAATCCTCCTCCTCTAGTCCCCACAGTAAGACTGAATTTTCTTCCACCATGTGTGCTTTCAGTCCTGCACTGAGCTCTGTGCAGAGAGAGCAGAACTGGTGGTGACAGAAGCAGTGCAATTATCTTCCTGTCTGGATCTTGCTTACTAACACAGCTGCGCTGGCCGTGCACTGAAACTGAAGGTTCTGCATGGGCAGTAGTTCTCTGGGGTGGAAATACTACACAAATCCAATGTGGTGAGAGAGGCATAATCTCAAGCATAGAGGCAGGATTGGTGCTTCAGTGATAGCTCGCACTGAGGTCTCCAGACAAGCAGGAGAAAGCTGTCTGAAGAGCCAGACAGAGGCACAGTCTTGTTTTTTTTTTTCCTAAAAATTGCTGTCACGGGTGTAATAGAACCTCATCCAGCAGCTGGCCATGACATTGGAAGACCAGCTCCAGGTCTGACCACTTCACTCAGGCTATGAATTTCAGCTCGGCACCATGAACTGTGTTTGGAGGCAAAAGAAGATGGACTTTAAACTTGCCAGGGAGAGTTTATTGGTGCTAGATGCATTATTATCCCTGCTTAAACTGGCATCCTGTGTGGTGTGTGCTGTGCCACCCCCATGGAGATCCTGATGGATGTCCTGCTTGGAACATGTCACAGTCTAGATGTGAAAGAGAGACAAAAGAGCAAAAGCAGATGCTGAGATGGAGAACAGTGAAGTCCCAAGGACAGAAAGAGCTCATTATGGGAACCAGGCACTGTTCTTGGGTCCCCCAATTCTAGCCCAGTAACCACTAGACCACATTGCTGATCCCTATTAAGTACATTATATTTTACTTTTCATCAGAATTTCATAAGCAGAGGGACATAAGCAAACCAAAGAAGTGCATGTTTTTCAGATATTCCTGGTAGCAGCATTCATAAAAATAAATTCTGTTTAATAATTCTAAAATTTTTTTTTGCAAATGTTCTTGCAAAAAACAAATAATATTACTTTCACATTTTAAAAAAGGAATAAAAAGGCTTGCAATACTGATGACATATTTTTTCCCATTTTTTAAAATATAAATAGTATTTTTGAATTTATTAACTTTTTTGTTACTGGCATTTTACAGTAGTTATTTATACCCACAGCTATTCATTAAGTCATTGTAATGGCTGAATGAATTTTTTTGTTTTTAAGTATAATCCCTCAAATATGGAGGAATGTCCTAATACAAAAGATGGTTTTGGGGGTTGCATTTAGAAATAATGTTGGTGTTACGATATATATTCCCATGAAATGAATATTCAGAGTTGTACAGGATATATATTTAGTTATTTTGGTTCTTCTGAGATAATTTGCTATTTGTACAAATTAGACATTCTGAATTCAAGACTGACTGAAACTTAGAGTTAGGACAAAACTCTGGAACACAGGATATGCTTTCTGCGTTTCTGGGTTGGAGCCTTACAAAAGCAGTTACAGAATTTTCTGCAATTTCAGTGTGAAATCACAGGTTCCTTCTGAGAATCCAGGCAAACCTGAAATCTGACCTACATTCACTGGAAATCTGGCAGTTTTGGGGGTCCTTGGTAAACCTGGATTGGACTGTGAGCCTGACACAAAATCTGAAACCAGAAGATTTTGCTTATGCATGAATGTAATTCTTACATATTCCACATGGTCCTTATTCACAGTCAAGTCAGAAATCACAAAATCACAGAAGCAAACACAGAATCACAGAATGGGTAAGGTTGGAAGGGTTCAAACCCCTCTGCTCAAGCAGGATCCCCTAGACCATGTTACTCAGGATTGTGCCCAGATGGTTTTTGAGTAAGACAAGAGAAGGAGAGACTCCACACCCTCTCTGGACAATCTCAGGGCTCGGTCATTGCCCAGGGAAGAAGTTCTGCCTCATGTCCAGGTGGAGCCCCTGGGATCAGTCCCTGCCTGTTCCTCTGGTGCCATGGCTGGGCCCCCCAGAGCAGAGCCTGGGCCCTGCTCGGAGCCCTCCCTGCAGACAGGGACACCCAGGGCTGAGGGCCCCTCTCAGCTGGGGCTCCTCTCCAGGCTGAACAGCCCCAGCTCCCTTCCTCCTCACAGGACACCTAACTCCATGATCTTGTGGTCACTACAGCTCTTGAGGGTCCCCAACCTTCCCATCCCCAACAAGGCCTTCCTTGTTTGTTAGAGTAAGGTCCAGCAGCACACCTTCCCTCACTGGCTCCTCCATTTGCCTGGATACAACACTGAACCTCCATCTTTCTCCTTTTCTCAAAACTCTTACAACACAGCTGGGAAATGCTTGTACTGCTCTGAGAAAGATTCTCAGTATCATCCTGCTGATCTGTATGTGGCTTGTCTTAAAATTTGGAAACACTTTGGAGCCAAGCTTGTGGTTCATGACTGCTATTAAAAAGAAGCAAAGTAAAGATATTTTACCTGTGTTATGAATAGGAATAAAAGGTAAGAAGGAAAATGCAGTCAACACAGTTTGTTTTTCAATTCCTTCATTGCTTCAGAAGTTCTCAAATAGTATTTTCAACCTTAGAGTGGTAATGGACAGCAAAGACAGTAAAGGAAGTATTTGGTAGCTTCCTACAGAGATGTCACAGCACTTTGACCATTTAAAACCCCCACATTTGCATATGTAATGGTAAGGCTTGCATTTCTTTTTCAGTCCTACCAAACCGGCTTTTTGAGTTAGCTAAGAAGAACAATTTTCAGCCAACAAATATGCTATCTTCATTTTAGCCTTCTTTTTGAATCTCAGAGCTTTCAAAGACAGAAACATGAGTAAAAAAGGACACGAAAAGCTCCCAACCCCACATACAATTATTCCTAACCTGCTCTGAAGCCAGTGGTAGGCCCTTGATGTCTACTTGATCTCACTTGATGTCTACTAGGTGGCCAGGAAGTTCATTGCTGGGATCATTAGTCAAGACTCTGGCCACCAGTTTTTCCCACCAAGCAATCTCTTGAATGTTCTCTTATGACACCACAAGGACTTTTTCATGCGCTCTCAGAAATTTTGCCCATTCTCAATCTCTCCTAGCACCTGTCCCCCATATGCCTGGGCATCAGAGGGGTTTGTCAGTACAGCAGGATGGCTCTAATACACTGCCCTCATAGGGATGCTCTCAAAAGCTGGCCTGCTGGTGTTTCACTGCTGCTAAAAGTAGAGCCCAGAGGAATTTTTCCTTGTGGAAAAAGCATCATGCTGTAAAACGATTGCACAAACTTTGCAAACAGATGAGGGGAAAAATTATCTTGGGGATCTTTTAATTGAGTCTAGGGTTGAGATGTTCAGTACAACCCTCTGATAAATTACCTCCTTGGAAAAAAATGTCATTTAGGCTTTTCAGGGAATTTCTGATGACTGTGGAATGGATGAATCCCCTAATTGCCCTGCACTGCATCCCCTAATGGCTCTGCATTGCATTTCTAAGAATGGTTTTGGCAAATGGCAGGTTTACAAAGTTTCTGATAAATTTGCAATAAATAGCAACAGTGACAAAATCATAATCTTGCCATCGGTGTCATTTGGAATAAATAAATGCTCAGGGATTCCTGGTGGCACAAGATGCTCGGGATGGAAGATTTATGCTTGGTTGCAAAGCATGGTGTGAAAGAGCAGAGGAAGAAATTTCCCCATCAGTTTCTAAACATCCACTATGATTTGAGATGGAAAGTACAAGTGTGGTAAATGAAAGCAAGCCCCCAAAGGAGGACTAGTATAAGTCTAACACAAATGGTACTGAAAGAATGTCTTGTTGCAAATCTGATAGATTACAGAGAGATCTGTGGGCAAAACTTTGACAGAGTAATGAAAAATTAAATACCAACAAACCAAGTCAGCTTTGATGCTATTTTACGAGACAGCTTTCTACCATTTATTTTTAGAAATAAGTATCTTTTTTCTGGGATAAATGAACTTAGAGTAACATCTGGGGACGCATATCATTAATCTTAGCTTTTTGTTGAAAGCTTCAGAACAATGACCGCCTCTCACGGAGAATCTCATTTATAAAAATGGAGGTTTCTGTTTGTTTTTATGGGGTGAGTTAAAAGAACAAACTGACAAATTGGTAGCAGATTGCAGCTTTTACCAAAAAGTAGAAACATTTCTAACAGTTTATCAATCAATTAGGCTCTTGCAACAGGCAGTGACTGTGGTTATGTGGAGAACAAACTGGCCCTTCCAGAAACACACCCATCACACTGCCAGCAGCTCAGCCTGGTATCATCCCAGTACTTCCTTCTTTGTAGCAGCAATGGGTTTTCCCTGTTGTTTTTTTGGAATGCCTGGAAGACGACAACAGCTTATTTTATGTATGAAACAAGAAGAGAGTGGGAAAAAAACAAATAACTCAGGCTCTCTTCAGAAGATTTTTCAATTACTTTGGACAACATTTCCACCCAAGCCATGGCTTTTTCCCATAGTTTCTGGTGCAACAGGCCTATGGTACTGGGAAGGGTTTTGTTTGCTCACTTGCTTTGGCTGAAAAACAGATAGTGATTTGTTGATTAGTATTCATTATAGATATATATACATATAAAGATATAAAAATTATATTATATTATATTATGTTAAATTATATTATTTTATTTTATATTATATACACAGACATAAATATATGTTGTGTGTGTGCATGTAATTATGCATATTTATGCAAATTTATGTACATTGTCTGCGCATATATTATGTAAGACAGTGTAAGCTCCTTCACCTCACATGAAGCATTATAATTAATCAGCTCACTCCTGCAAGAAGCACAGCCACTTTGTCACCTGACAGGATGTAGACATAAGAAACAATGCCCAGAAAAAGACTCTGAATGAAATGTTCTGAAGTCACAGTGGAGGCTGAACCCCAGTTTCGAATGTGAAAGCCAACTAAGTTTATGCTCTTATAAGCCTAAAGTGCTCTTTAAAATGTGACTTTGTTTCCTAATTCATTTCAGCGATGCAAAGAATGTGACTTTCCAGGTTTTACAGCCTTGAGTCCATCATTTGCTGAAAGTTTCTTTCTCTAAAAGCAACAAATTATTTCACTACACATCCCTTTGTGAGACCCCTCACAAAAGAAAAGCTTTCAATAGTTGTGCTTCATGCTATACTTTCCATCTTCCCACTTAAATTGATCTGCAGACAGTTACATAAATCCAATTCAAAAATTTTGGTGCTACAGATTGGGTGGGTTAGGTGGATAACTAAGGGATGATCCATATGTCCTGAATATGCAAGCTTTGGCTCAAAATCTCATGAGGAGAGATCTCCTGCTTCCAGTTGGGCTGGATTTGTTACCCTACTTTTTTCTTCCAGTACACACCCTTAACACAGACTGCCAGCAGCTACATCTGGTGCTACCCTACTTTGTGAATATTTTGTTTTAAAATTAGAGGGGGGAATAGCCAAATATTTTAGGTCTTGCTAAATGGTTTTATTCAAGAAATGTGCATGCCCATGCATGCCATGTAATGCATGCAAGACACGTATCAAACATCAGTGAAATATAACTGCGTGACCTCAAACCTGACACATCTGTTCTGCCTGACAGAAAAAAGCTACCAGTGAAATATTCTTAACTATTTCAGGTGATATTTAAAATTTAACTTGTAAGGTTTACAACAAATTCCATAGAAAAGAGAGTGGAACACTGCAAGCACACTTGCTTTGGGGATGATTGGGGAGATGCTTCTGAAGAAAATTGCTTTTTGCAACATTTCGTTGTAAAAATAATATTCAGAAAGTTTTAACCAATTGCAGTAGTTTATTGCTCAAATAGCTATTTTCTCTTCTCCTAGAAAGCAGAGAAGAAACACTGATGGATTAGACTATTGTTCGTCCTTGTAAGAGTAGGGACATCCATCCCTACTGTACCCAGCAGATCCCAAAATGCTGGGTTAGTATTCCTGGTAGCCAAGAGGAGAATTTGTGTAAAGAGTGCAGTGAGCCTTCCTCAGCTTTTTCAACTCATTAAATGGGGACACTATGGAAGAGGATGCCTTACCTAGGGAGGCAAGTGGAGGGCAGGAAGAGGTGAATTGATACCTCTTGGCACCCCCAGCAGTCCTCAGCCCTGATAAAAAGATAAAAAACCAAACCTGAACGAACTCAGCTGGGATGCCCAGATGGATCCAGGAGATCAGCATTTTGTCAGCAGTGGTGGGGCCCAGGCTGCACTGAGACTTGGGTCAGCCAGTGCCCACATATCTTCAGCAAACCATCAGCTCTCCTGGAAGCAGCTGCATGAGCATCAAAGAAGTGGTGACATCTTGTGACCAGAATCCATCTCTTTTGGTAGTTATTACCCAAAACAAAAAGTTGATCCACTTGTATATTTGATGAGGCAAAACTCTTAAAGTCTTTTATTTCTTTTTGATACTTCAGTCAAAAAGTTATATGGATTTTGTTACATTCAACATTTGGTCCAACAATGTGCATTTCCATTAAGGAAAACACAAACGTGCAGGGCTAAGCCAAAACACACACACAAAAAATGTAACTATTGTTTTTACATATTTTATCCAAATAGGACTTTTACTATGTACAGAAACTATATCTGATGTTATGCAGTTGGGTCTAGATATGGAACTTGAAAAAATTAATTTCTTTTCATATCATATCATATCATATCATGCATATCATTTTGCTTTATTTTAGTCTTCGCAAGTCTTTCTACATAACTGGAAGCAGACAGCCCTCAAATTGCATTTTAAATGTATGATTTATATAGGTATAAAAAGATGTGGGATTTAGAAAGCTTTAATGTTATATTTCACAATTCATTTAACAAAGTAGCAGTAGTTAGAAAATTTTACTTGGCAAGATCATTCTGGGGTGGGAGTGGGCCTGTATGTGGAAAAGGGACCCGAGGAATGTTCCTGTGATTAATCTGAGGCAGCACAGCCCAACTATGGGAATTTGCTCTGGGAGGTAGATCTTGCTGTAAACCATTCAAGATTAGATATGAGGCACTGACATATGACAAAAGAAACTGCTGAGAGAGTGGCTCATATGAGCTAATGATTTTCAATCTTTAATTAAGCACGTAGCTTGGCATAGTGTCTTAGATTTGAGTAAATAAGTACCTTTAAGGTTCAGGGTCAGAGCTTTGATGGGAATTTTGCTGAGGAAAGCTAAGCTGGAGGGACATTTAGGAAGCAAAATGTTAGCTGCTCTTCATTCAGAGCATTGAGCAAACAAGGTCAGATCTGGCCACCTTTGGGTGGTGGCCTGGAGGTCCCCTGGCACCTCCCTGGCAAGTGGGAAGCTGCTCAAGACACCATGCAGGGTGACATTCTTCTGGGAAGGCCAGAGAACGCTGGCTTGTCGGCAAGGAGGGGCTCTCTGCAGCATCTGGGTGGAAAGAGGGGAAAAAAATGTTGCTTAGAATCTGCTTAGTTTGGGCCTTGTATTCCCTGACCTCCAAGTTTTTGGGCACAATTTTATACCCACAGCTGACTGTGGGCACACAAATTATAGCATTCAGGAATTTAACTACCTGATGATTGGGCCTCTGCTCAGTGTTGTAACCCCAAGCATTCCACAATCATGAGAGAAGCATCCAAAAAAATTAAAAAAACCTGCAAGATTGGCTTCAGGAGCATGAATTAATACTTTTTGAAACTTCTGCTTTTTTGAGCCTGCATGGCTTGCATTTGCAAGCCCTCCCACCATCACAAACAGTGGGAACCTTTGAAAAAACACAGCAGTCAAATCAGGTTTCTGCTCACAAAACAAAACCTTCAAAAAGACAATGGCAAAAAAAAAAATCAAGACTAGGATAAAGTTGCTGGTGATTGTATTATAGAGGCTGCAAAGCAGTGTCTATAAATAATATAGATATTTATATATGTGTATATATACTGCATGTAATAATGTATCTAAACATCAGCATCTCAACCAAAAACACACCGGCAAATAATTGTTACATAGACAGACAGACATCCATCTATAAATATACATTTCCAGGACACTGATATGGGTGATGTCTGGTTTTCAGGAAAAATGACTCTTTCTAGTATACCAGAGAAGCACATCAGAGGCTCCATGGGACAGTGCCCGCAGTGCTGAGCCCACAGAAGAGTAAGGAGCCTCATGAACTTCTCCCATTCTCTTAGCAAGTTACTGACCTGTCCTTTTCAACCAAAATGCAGACACCAGAGACACATGTAGAGCATGACAAAATACATACACTTCACCAAGATTTACTGCTCAGGGAGGAGTATGGCTCAGGGGTGACAGATCCCACTGGCAAGGCTTTCCTGGAAATCCTTAGATCATAGTGCTCTTTAGTGGAAGTGTAAAGGGTGCCTCCATCCACCTCTTGTCACAGATTTTACTGCAGTTCTTATAGCTGCAACTGAATGTTGAGAAAGCTGTGGGAATGGGTTAGTTTCAACAAAAACAAGTGTTTTTCAGCAATATCAAGCACAACTTCTAAGCATGTTTATACATATCTACAAACAGATCTAAATACCAATAGATTATTCCAACCCAGATTTGTGGAACAGGATTGAAATCTTATTTGGGGGTCTTCAGAGAAATCTCCTCTATAGGTTTGAAATGGATACAGAAGAGATCCTGGAGACCCCTAAAGGACCCCAGAGTACACCATAGTGCATCCATCTCCTCACTGCCACTGAAATGCTGCTGCTGCAGCAGAAGGTGGTGAGTTTTCTCTTCTACAAGTATGGAAGGCACAAAGGTGATACAGTGCATTCCAGTGTCCACAAAAAGCCCAGCTCACCACAGCCTTGCTGATTTTCTTTTAGACTGGTTGCAGCTACAGTAATTTCTTCCCCAACTCAGTAAACCTTGCTGGAAAACATCTTTTCTGCCTCTGATGGGCTAACTTGACCTTGACCTGGGTAAAGCCTATGGTTCCAGAAGGTCTAAGGTATGAGCAGACTGAGGTCAGACCCAGCAGGGGCTGCAGCTCCTCCTGAGGGGCAGTGGAGAGGCAGCTCTGATCTCTGCTCTGTGGGACCAAGGACAGGACCTGAGGGAATGGCTGGAGCTGTGTCAGGGGAGGTTAGGATATCAGGGAAAGGTTCTTCCCCCAGAGGGTGCTGGGGCACTGACCAGGCTCCCCAGGGAATGGCCACTCCCCAAGGCTGCCAGAGCTCCTGGAGCATTTGGACAACGCTCTCAGGGATGCACAGGGTGGGATTCTGGAGTTGTTCTGAGCTGGACTCGATGGGTCCTTTCTAACTCAGGATATTTTATGATTCTCGCATAGGTTGCTCAGCTATCTTATACTTGCTACTGTATATTGGCAAGGAAGAATCAAATCCAAATATTCTCTTTAATATTGAAACCCCAGAAATTTGGGAAAAAACAAACCATACAATTTAAGTGAAACTCAAACAACTCAGGAGGGTGCCCTCTATTTGCAGGGATAACCAGATCTGTACAGCTTTTATTTTAAGGCCAGTTTCTGAAGCAGTAAGCATTTTTTACTCCCTCCTACTTCATTATGCCATTGTACTCAGATTTCGGCCCTTTTATCCTTTGCCCATTTCAGTCATGTTCTGGGATCTGCAGCGAAACCACTACAGGAGATGGTCTGCAGCATCAGTAATGCTTTCAGACAAGCTCGGTAGCTCATATTTCTTTGTTAGCATCCCATTGCAAAGGGGAAAGATCAGTTTGCTTTGTTCTTAGGCCTTGATTTTCATAAGCTAATGATGACTGTGGGTGTAATTATGGTCAGGCTTAAGTGGTAGCGCAAGGGCAGAAAAGCAGAGAGGCGCTTCCGTGGGGCTGGCTTCCCTCTGCTGCACACACAGAGCGGGAGGGCATCGCTCGCCTGCCCCCCGGGCACAACCTGGCCCAAGGAAGGCAGCATGTGCCAGTCGTGGCATGGCTTGGCTGCAGCAGAAATGGCAGAGTGAGAGTGGAGCATGAGCCTGGGCACCCACCAGTTTGTGTCCCTTCTGACTCCGAATTAAACCCCTCTGGCTGAACCTCCTCTGGAGCAGCAATACATTTCTCTTTGGCTCACTGTTGAGCAGGACCAATCAGTGGATGTTTTTTCCCCTCTAATGTCGTGTTATCATTGCCCTGGTGGAAAAAAATGTATTTGTGGATGATAATTCTCTTAATAGTTGGGCTAAATACTGCAATGAGGGCTGCTTTTAAGGGGGATGGGGCATTGTGTGGGTGGAATAGTCCATAGTGGTATAGGTATAGGTTTATAGGCAAAATCTTAAATTATGCAGTGAATACAGAATCATAAAATGGTTTGGGATGGAAGTGACCTTAGAGATCATCTAATTCCACCTCCCTTCATGTAGGCTTATTCAGTCACACAGTATATACTGTTCTTTTTAAGCATTCTTTGATCATTACTTAAAGCAATTAAGCATTCAGAATCTTATGCCACTTAAAAGAACCCCAACCCCCTTTTTTTTTCTGTTTTCAAAATAAAAATTACTTGAAAAATTTTAAGTCCCCTGTAGCTCTAAAGAAATGTCTTCTAAAATGTAAGTAAATATTCTCCAATATTTGGAAACAGAATGAAAATGCCTCCCCAAAAAATGACAAAACACTGTATTTACAACCAGGTGCCACTTGAAACAAAATGTGTTATGAGCATTCTGCTGGGAAGTGAGAAGATTTATAAGCATGCATTCGAAAAATTTCAACCAGCAGTAATGAATATTCATATAAACTAAACAGACCCAGGTTTAGGCAGGCTTGCAATACTGTTTTACTGCAGTAACAATGTGCAAATGTCTGTACACATAGGTTCTCGAAGAGAGAATGAAATTGGAGTGCAAGTGTCATGGAGTTTCAGGTTCCTGTACAACTAAGACCTGCTGGACCACGCTACCTAAATTCAGAGAGATTGGATATATTTTGAAAGAGAAATACAACGCTGCAGTGCAAGTGGAGGTGGTACGAGCCAGTAGACTGAGACAGCCAACATTCCTGAAGATCAAGCAGATTAAGAGCTACCAGAAACCCATGGAAACAGATTTAGTGTATATCGAAAAGTCACCCAACTACTGTGAGGAAGACGCTTCCACAGGGAGCGTCGGCACCCAGGGACGGCTCTGCAACCGCACCTCTCCCAGCGCGGACGGGTGCGACATGATGTGCTGTGGAAGAGGGTACAACACACACCAGTACACCAAGGTGTGGCAGTGCAACTGCAAATTCCACTGGTGCTGCTTTGTCAAGTGCAACACGTGCAGTGAGCGGACAGAGGTGTTCACCTGCAAATAACAGCATCACGTGCAAACCAACAGAACAAACCACCGCGAGCGAGGAAAGTGGAGTACAACAAACAACAGCATCGTTTTGCACATCTAAGCCTCTTGGGGGAAAGGACCCCAGCCAACACCACAACAACCACTCCCTCCCCACTACTACTTACACTTCTGAGGATGGTGCGTTTTGGCTGGCTGGCTGTTGTAACTGCTTTGGAAACAAGGGCAACAGGATTAAGGTGATGTTGACAACCACATGAAACTTTGTCTCTCTCTATTATTTTTTTTTAACTACGATCTGGGTGTTGGAGAGTTCTCTTAGTGTTTTAAATGATACATATCAGAGAAGCTGATTGCATTGCAGCTCCCGTGACATTTAAAAGAAAAAGACACTTTCTCCTATTTTACAGCAACAAAACTGTCTAGCCCTGTGAAAACAAAGACTTTTTTTAAGGAAATGAAATCTTCACTGACTAGAACACAGCATTCTCACTGCAAAACCCAAAATGTCTAAGAAAGCAGGTAGAGAGAAAACAACTGATAGCGAGCAAAATCTATGGCAGAAATACTCCACTATCAGTTCGGAAAAAAGCCCCAACAGACATTCACAAAATTACAACAGCTGCCAGTGACACTGGAACTCTTTGAATGAACATTAAAAATAATTATTTATGTTTTTAATAGTATCAAAAAATTCTAAGCACTAACGGGTAGCTATGTCTTAATTCTGTACTAAATGTAAACTTATTGGAACTCTGACTTTATGACTTTTGTATTTGGTTCTCCCTAAGTTTTCAATGCTACTGATCTGTTGTCACTCCACTATTAGAGAGTTCAATTACTGTAGGTCTTAAGCAACTGCCAGAACTGAGTGAAAACATCACATGAAACTTTGATTACCAGTGTTTGATACTGACTTTTTCTGCTTGCCTCCTGAATAAGAATGACTTTTTTGGACTCAGGCCTGAGGTGAGGAGAACCTGCTCACAGCTCCTCATAGGGAGTTTTAAGATACAAAATCGTGCTTCAACAAATATCAAAGGTTTTGCTTTGCCATTGAATGCACTGGTAGGATCTTCCAGGCATTTCCCTTTAATGGTTGAAAATTAATATTTCCAAGAATTTTAAAAAACTTATGCTCAGTACACACTCAGAAGTCAATAAAAGTCTGAGCTCTAGGTTGCTGCAACCTCTGAGCTGTCATGACTTCACGACCATAAGGAAGCTAAAATTTGGGTTAGTCTGTGTCATCATTATTTTAAGGTTGGCACTAACATACCCCCTGGTAAGCACATGAATGTTAAAGATGCTCACCTCTTAATAGCACTCAAACCTAATTCCCACACCTTTTCCCTACGAGAGACCTTTGAAACAGCCTCAGATATTTTACTGCTGTAAAATCTAGAGTTTTAATCCCAAGGGCCCAGTTATGCCCATTTATAACACAGCCCACTTAGCCATGCAATTTTTTGCTTGTCCCAAGGGTCCCTGCCTGATTTTCTGGAAACTTGGATTAAAAATGTCCTTATACCTGCACATCTGCAGTTTAGCTTTTGTTTCATTTCATTACTTATACTGAGGGGCTGCAGAGCCATGAGCCCTCCCCACCTGACACAGAAGCACTTGTCCATCCACATGGTGCTCTTGGGGCCAGGGGCTGGTGGACCTAGAGCTCCACCAGCTGAATATGTGAATGACTCAGAATTACCTTTGTATTTTGTGGATCCCTATTATCAAAGGTAGCTAAAGATTTGGGGACCTTCATCTGAACACTTGTGAGGACCTGCCTTTCTGACCCCAAGCACCTTTGGAAATCAGACCTCTTTGATAACTCTGCCACAGAGCAATGCAAAATTGCTTTTCTTTCGATGTTGTTGCTTACTAAATACCAGCCTTGGCATGAATGAGTGCAACTTCACAGAAGTCAACAGGGGCCTCCAAAATACTAGATTCACTCCATGTAATTTAAAGTCCCTTGGATTCATGGGTATTGTTGTTGGATAATAGTGATAATACTGTACTTTCACTACATTCTTGACAGGAAGCAAATAAAGCTCCCAAACACAGTAATGCACATTCTTATGGTACTAGATACTGTAAATATATTAGAATAGTATTTGTTAAGTACAATTGAGGAATCCAATTAAGTTATATTATTGTATATCGTTAAAATGTCTATAGAGTATTTTAAATTATTGCGAACTACACTGCGTTAAAAAAAAAAAAGAAAAAAAGGAAAAAAGGTTATATATTATAACACCAACCACTCTGAAAAGTGGACCAAAGGGACACTTTCTCTCTTCCACACCCCTATTTGAAATAGCTCTGCCTGCTATTGTAAGACCACTGTCCTATGACTGGGTTAGCAATCTAGAATGTAATGTTTCAGAGCATCCTACAAAAGCTTTGCTCACGTGGAGGTGCAGCATTCAAAAAGGTGCTGTATGGCACAAAGCAGGGGCTGGCAGTGGGAATGCTTGGACTTTGAAATATGTCCCAAGGAAAAGTAGTTTTGGTCAGAAAACACTGTTACCACTAATATATCAAAACACCCCCCTAAATGGTGACTTTTAACAAAGATGTCTGTGAATAGAAGTGGGTTACACATAACTTTTATTTTTGAAAATGTAGTTTGATGTCAAAGACCTGTGACAATAGGTCACAGGAACATGAGGTTGGAACGTGACCAGCAATGTGTGGTTTAACCATACTTTAGCTGTGACAAAACTCAAAATACTTTATGTTATTAAAGAACTTAAGAGCGAAGATCAATTTGTTTACTATGTTAATGTTTTATGACAAGCAGAAAACAAAAGATGAAATGTGTTTCCATTAAAACTTAATTTTTCCCCCTTCTAGTCCCTTTTCCCTTTATTTGTTCTTTGTTTAGAAAAAAAAGGCAACAAGGTCTTATGAAATGGCCATTTGTGTACAGGCTTCTCCACATGAGAAATGATAGGCAAATTCAAAGCCCTAAACAGTTTTTCTGTTTTGGGAAAAATAGTAATGAACATGACTGTGTGTGGTATCTGTCTTGAGCCATCTCCTTACATCTCCCCCATCCCGGGGCTGCAGAGAAACCTGCACCACCATGGCTACTACCTGAGACCTTAGCTGGCTGCAATGAAACGAAAAATGTTTTCCTTGAAGAAAATAAATGTTTTGTGATAGAAATTTGGCATCCAACTCAAAAATGATGCTTGACCTCACATAACAGGTTCAAACAGAGAGGAATAGCAAACAGAGAGGAATTAGCAAACAGAGAGGAATGAGAGTTGTAGAGGAGAGTGTTGAAGGCCCTGATTTAAGCACTTGTACATGCTCTGGCTTACCCAAGCCAGCTATGGACACATCTGGAAACCCTACCTGAATCTGAAACTGAAGGATTTTACAGCATTTACCTTGGTTAGAATAGTTACAACCTCTTTGATACTTTGTGCCTTCCTATACAAAATCTAAAGAAAATGTACAACTTTTGCTGCATTTACCCTCAGGGAAGATATCCAGATATAGATAGAGCTATAGTGAAATTTTACATGAACTGAGTCCAAAATAACTTCATTAAAATGAACCAAGTTGGCCTGGTTTTACAGAAGCATAAGTATGCACAGCATTTTACCCACGGATGCCAAAGAAAACACTGCACCTTATTTCTAATTACATCATGGGAAACTTGTTAGTAGAGCTGCAGGAAGTTTTTATAGAACATGGTAATACTACATTGGTTTCTGCAATGACATCTGGAAACTAGATGAAACTCATCAAAAGCTTTGAAAATCTTTGAACAAACCTAAAGCCTGTTGTAAGCAAGTCACCTAAAGTTTTAAACATATTTCCATGGGTTTCTTTCTTAGTTGAAGGACAAATCAAGACTTCCCCTTATAGCAGATTTCCCATGCAAATAACTCAGTGTGGCTTTCACTGTTGAAGGCACAAATGTCATTCAGCAGAAAATGCTTTCTATAAAGCTGATTTGCATTCATATCAATTTTCATAACTGGAAAGAATGACTGCACATTTCCTTTCCAGCCCTTTTGTTGCAATGACAGTTCCCACAGTGAAGGCGACACAGTAAAATCCCAACATTCTTCTCTCTGAGTGATGGCCACAAGAAGATGTGGGATGTATACACAAAGCAACCTGTGCCTAAGGAAAAAACCATCAAAGTTGGAAAGGCAGGGGAAGTTGTAAGCAATTTCAGTTTGTGTTACTGATAATGTAAGAAACCTCCTGTGTGCTAAACAAAAAGCATTGTAAGCTGAACTTCACCCACAAACTCCTTTCCCTTCAGATCCAAAGTCCCTGTCTGCATCTCTGCACATTCAGACTTGAAAAAATCTACCTAAAGGTTGGCAAGTATTTTCTTTTTCATGTTTTATTTGCTATTAGGAAATTGTAGGGGATAATTTTCTGGCAGGGAGAATATATTTGCAATTTTAAAATTTGCATCTTATTTTTTAAATGAAGATATAGGGCTTTTCCCTCCCCCTGCACATTCCTGCAGTATAGATATGTTTGCTTTAAAAGATTTGTTCAGTGAAGAATGGCAGCTCACATAATACATGGTAATTTTTTGCAACGTGTTCCATAGAGCCTGAAGACAGAGGGCATAGTATTACTGTAAACTCAAAATCTTCAGTTGTGCTCTTTTTGCTAAAAGCAATATACTAATTCTTAGCTGTGCAAGTCTGCTTTGATCATCCTTTTCAGAAGTTAGTGCTATGAAAGAGCAAAAAATTGAAATATTAAGGTTTGTTTTGTTTCCAGGTCCTCTTAATACTGATGTAAACAGATCCTCAGATCAATAAAAAAAACCAGTTTAATGGGACATAAAACTTGCATAGGTAATAAAAACAATTAAGATATTTGTTTCATAGGAGATCCCAAACAACTGGCAACCACACCAGGGACTGGAAATATTTGCATCAAAAGCCAGCTGTATGATTAGCCTCTGCCTTCATTTGCCCAGCAATTTAGGGAAAACCCTGCATTTTAGATCCCATACAACTAAAAGGAATTCCCAAGGAGATTACAAGATTTTGATCTTATTGTTTAATTTCTGTGGCTGAGAATGAAAAGGAGCATTCCCTCAATCTTTGGGTAAAGGGAAAGCCAAAGGCATTTTGAAGGCTATTCACACCACTCAACTTAAAAGACTAAAGGACGGGTTAAGGGAAATGACAGCCTCTCTGGAGTCCCTCTACAATAGGGAGAGCAATCTTGCTCTGGGGGGGGCTTAGTTCAGCTCTGACAGACCTTCTGCCTCTCATCTGGAGAAAAACTCTAGGAAGACAATGCTGGATAATTTATCTGCTGAAATTAGGCACCAAAAATTGTATCGTGTGTATGAACTTCCATTTCCCCTCTACCATTTGCCTCAGTTGCTCTTGGGCACCAATTCTATTTTCCTTAGTTTTTTTAAATGCAAGCTTTATAATTTTATATGTTGTGGAATAGATACTCCACTACATCAGTGAAATTTGCTTTGCTTTTGCTTTTTTCTGCCACCCGCTCCTCTCTTCCAATCAATCTCCAACTCCTGATTTAATGCATGGATTATTTCCCTACAGAAATTATTTTGAAGAGAATTGTTAAAGCCAGACTATTATTCAGTGATTTGATTGAAGTAGTTTCCTACAAAGCATCTTATTTATGATTTTTTATTCCTCTAAGCATTTAAGCTGTCCAGAGGTCTCTTATTCCAGGGGTGAATGTTTAATACTGTTATGATACTGGTTGTGGACAGTCCTAATGGATGTCCATTGCAATCCTCTCCTGGTTCTTTCACCACGGTGGATCCAGGCTGCACTGGAAGGCTCTCACTGTATCCCAGTTACCTGCAAGGATTGCACCCTGCCATTGCACCCAGCTGAGTTCAGCTTCCAGGCTAGGCTTATTCAAAAGGTAGTGAAATTTAACAATCATGTATTTTCAGTTGAGCTAGACACAACACAGAACTTTCCAGAGTGCTAAATATCACCTCAGCACTTCGCTGAGGTAAGTATTGCACTCTTTTAAGGCATAGAAATAAACACATAATATATATATGTATAAATACACACGTAAGGAGGTTTAGGCTGGATATCAGGGAAAGGTTCTTTCCCCAGAGGGTGCTGGGGCACTGACCAGGCTCCCCAGGGAATGGTCACGGCCCCAAGGCTGCCAGAGCTCCTGGAGCATTTGGACAATGCTCTCAGGGGTGCACAGGGTGGGATTATTGAGGTGTCAGCGCAGGGCCAGAGTTTGGACTCTATGGTCCTGGTGGGTTCCCTCTAGTTCAGGATATTCTATGATTCTATGATACTTGAAAGAATTAGCATACCGAGAGAGAGAGGAGAAAAGGTAGTCCTCAAATTGCATCTTATATCCCAAATAAAAAGCCTAAAATGCATGAACATTCATCCATGTATTTGCATGCACATCTACAGATACATATAAATATATAAAAATGTATATGTGTGTGCATATCTGAAAAATACTCACTGCAGATATTCAGAACAATTTCTATAAGCTCCTTCCTCAATTTTCCCTTTTCAAGGGGAATGGATTTTGTGGTCTACTGAAACACAGGGATACAAATTTTCTACATTGTCTTCCATATGTCTGTGTCATCAGCACCCTGTAACTTCTGATAAGACCTCCTTTTTTATTTGTAGGTATTATTTTTATTAGTAGGTCTCAACGGAAAGCAGAAGGGAAATTGGATTTAGATGATGTTTACAAGCCTATTCTAACCAAAACTGTTCTGTGATTCTACAATTTTGCAGTTGCTAAAAGGGGATATGTGTGAAACCTCTCCCTCCACCTAGTCAGGAACAGAAGGCAGCCTAATTTAGTTCTAAATCCCCTCCCAAATGCCCCAGCAAAGGCCAAGAGTAAGGGCTGAACTCAGATGTCCTGGATTTCAGTGCTGTTACCAGCCCCACCTGCCGTGGTTCCTGCAGAGCACGGGAGCGACAGTTGTGATGAATATATGTTTATTGGCAAGCACCTCACAACCCTTCCTCCTTATCTCTCTCTTTAAAAGATAAGCTACTTAATATTTGCCCCTGGCTGATATCAACAAATGTGTCATGATATGCACTTGATCTGCACCCATGTTAACCTTTTGAGCAGATGCAGGCACTTTCAGTCAGAAAAGCATCACCGGTATGCTCTGTTAGTACATTTACAGTAATGAGTCAGATAAATGCTTTCTGTTTTTAAAAGGCCAGAAGCAATGCAGTGGGACAGGTTTGTCCACCCACTGCATTTTGTTCCAGCAATTCTGGCACGGAGCTGCATCTGGGATCAAATAGTCTTAGGAAGCTAACATGCCAAGCTTGAAGAGTAGGCTAATGTAAATATATAATGGCGTGGGAAAAAGCCTTTTGTTTGTTAATATTAGGTGATACAGAATATCTGTTGTTCAGGACAAGGAACCACAGAGCTGTTGGGTTGTGTTCAACAGTGCCCAGTTGTCTTTTTTTTACTCTCTAAGTTGCTTTCCTCCCTGTGCATGTGCACACATGCACAGGGACTTGGGAAAGATTTACTGAGTCGATCCATTAATAAACTTTTATTTTCGTGAAAGAAAATAAAAAAAGAAGGAGTTAGGGGGAAGCTAAGAGAGAAGTATCTGGAGGTGGGTCGCAGCAGCATGGTAAGAAAACACATGCTTTGGAAATTTCAGCTGACTACCTAATCCAAACCACTCCTGGAGGAAGGAGAAGGAATGAGGAAGTCAGTTTGTGGTTACCAGTTTCTCTGGCTGTGATATCCAGTACATAATTATTACAGGGCTACACTTCAGCCAGCTTTTGACAAATGAACTACCAAGAGTTTTCTCTGCATGTTTTCTATTCAAGTGTGTTTAGTCATAAATACTTGGTTCTAATGGCATTTTCTTAGTCAAACAGAGCCACTCCTAAGCATTTATGTTCCTGGAATAAGCTTCTGTTCCTTTATTCTGTTTTGTTTTACAGAAGTAAGATCTTTTTACAGAAGTAAGGTCTTTTTACAGAAGTTGGAGATCCTGGATTTTTTTCACCCATACTAATTTTGGCTAATTACACCCCTAGAACTCTACATCTCCAAACTCTTTGCAACAGTTCATATAGTTTGTGCTGAAATGTTTCCATGAAATAGAAATAACCCCTGAAGTACTCAATAAAGTTATAAAGTTAATTTTAGAAAAGGAAAAAACGTGTAGCAAAAGGACACAGACATCAGGTCAGAACACCAAATTTCCTTGTTCCCAAGACCCTTATTCAAATTCAGCTTCTCTAGTCCTCAGGATCATAAACCAGAAACTCCTGAGTTTGTAATGCTCCCATTAAGTTATCCAGAGGTACCCCCATTTTAGAGGTATCTGTAAATATCAACTTTCAGTCCCAAAGACCTGGAAGAGGAAGTAATGAGCCATTAAGAATCCCTGGTGATGCCACTGTATTCTTTGGCTGTATTTGCAAACTTAAAATTAAAATGAAAACGTACATGTGGAAAATGTTACTTTTTAATCAGTGCATATTTTTCAAATAATATTACTTTTTTAAAGTGAGAACTCTTTTGATTCTACAAGCAGATAATAAGAGGTCCTAAACCACTTTGGGGATGTTTTCCTGAAGTGGAAGTTAAGATTTAGTGAATTGAATGCCCTCTACTAGTATTTGAACCATTTCTGTAGTTTATGATCTGCATTAGGAAGTCATGTATACCTAAAACACATTTAGGGAAAGTACCAGCACTGTCAATTTTTGTTTTAGGTAATTCCTGAAAATCTCTCCCCATGCCTAACTACCAACCAGCAAAGAGGGTAAACAGAAATAATTTTTTTCAAAACCCAGCTAAATTAATGCTTTCCCTAGGACCTGCATTTGCTTTCCTCTAATAACAGTACCCTCAGTCTTCTGTTAAAGCCTTTTGCATTCAAGAGCTGCCTCTTTTCCCTAGGTGGGTTCACTTGAACTTCTTTCTCCACTTCAGCTTTTGAGCTGGCTACACTCCCTCACAGCCTAATACCTGTTCAAATGCCTCTACTCAAGCTGAGACAGATCCAAAAGGCACTTGCAGAGGGTGTTGGCCACGATCCTGAAAGCCCTTCTGCTGGCACTTCAAAGCAGTGAAGTGTTTGCCTGCTCCCATTGTCTCCAGCTGAAAAAGGAGGGGGCTGAGCTTCCCCTTCCCCTGTGGATGACTGCAAGGTAAAATACATCAGCTTAAGGAGCAATAAATTAAATCAGGCCCTGCTCAAGCTCCTGACCTGAAACCTGTCCAAGGTGGTGTTTTTCACCAAATTCAGCTGTGACTCTACACCCAGCAAAGCCAGACTAGAGGATGCTGTGAACTAAATGAGGGAGTTTTCTGGTATACCTCTCAAACTATGCAAAAAAAATTCTTTGGTGAAAAAAGACAGGTTAATCAAGACCAAAATAGAGTTGTGATGCAATGTATCTCTCAAATTCAATAAAAACCAGAAGACTAGGGAGTAGGAACATTTTTTAAAGGCAGGCTTCCTCAGTGTCCTAATTTTCGCATTATTTTTATTACATATTTTAATATATTTAATCTAAAAGCTAGAAAAAAAGGGGGAACAAGATACAGAAAGATTTCACAAATATCAAACTGAAATTAGTTGGCTGGTCCAAACCAGACCCTATCTTAAATCAAAGGAACTATAAATTTTTGTGATTCCTTGGAAAAAGAACACTTTTCAGGATCCTTTCGTGTGTAGGTGTGTTTGTGTATTAGTGATGGAGATCCTACTCCTAGTTAAGGGGCATGTTATCTTTTTGAACATTTCTGTTCCAATGCAGCTGATAATTATTCTTTTCTCCTCCTTTTGTAAAAATCCTGACCAGGTGTAAAAATCCTATTTCAGTTCCAAAAGAAGATAGTCTTTTATTTTTCCTCTCTCTAATCCTTCTCAGATATATTCTGTTACTGTTATTCTTCCAAATTCAGACATCCAAATCAAACAAAACTGGATTATACCACCATCTTCATCTTGGAGAAATATATAAAGCCAAAAGGTGTTAAGAGTACTTTTTCAAGATATTAAGATATAGAGAAAAAAACAACACAGAAAACAACATTTAAATAGCAGAAACCTACCATTAAAACAAAGCCAGGCTATCATATTCTGTCACAATTTTAAAATAAATATAACTGAATAAATAGGAGCTTACTGGCCTGACCTGAGATCTCATTTGTGAAACACTGCCCAATGACTAGGTAATTTCCCCTTTCCTTCATTCAGCAAACCCTGGTAAAACTCAGTTCTGAGGTCAGGTGTAGCAGAGGACAGGTGCCTGTAGCACCTGTAGCAGGTGTAGAGAGATCAAATCAAACATGGGGATCAAGGAGCACAGGGTAGGTGCAGCAAGGCACAGACTTAGCAGGTTTTTTAACCTCATCACAGCTATTTGTGAAACTCAGGAATACTGATACCAACAGCCATATCACAGGCAATCCATGGCTGGAATGATTTTCAGTCACTTTCAGTATTTCCAGATGGAAAATGCTTGGCTTCTCTGCACTTCTTGAGTAGTGACTACTTCTGCATCCTCTGGGGGAGAAGAGGGCAGAAGGCTACAGAAGGCTACTTTGAGAGCTGCAGGCAAACTGCTGGAAAACTTGGTGTGGTTGTTTCTGCTTGTTGTGGCATTAGCTCAGGAGAACACTTGGAGCCTAGTGATGGAGAAGTTATCTAAGAGAGGGAGGGACAGGATGCAGTCAGTGCCTAAGCAGAGGCTCCCAAGTGACACTGCAGCCCTGTCACAACGTTAACAGCCCTTTACTGAATCCCATATTATTTTGCCACCTTATTCGGCTCGTATTTGTTTTCTTGGTGCTTTTCCAAAAGCCAGGTGTTTTTCTTTTCAAGACCAGCAACCAAACAGTGCAAAATAAACATGCTGTCTGTTGCTACAAAGCTTCAGCACTGGTTGAGGAGTTACTCTGAGTGTGGATGAGGCAAACAAACAACTCTTGCCCAGATGATAAAGCAAATATTCCATTTGTGTCATTTTGGCTGCGGCTTGTGTTGGGAAATCAAAGGCACAGGGGAACCCATCTGCTCAGGGGAATGGGCTGGGATTGCTGCCCTTGGGAGGCTGTCCTGCCACCAGCAAGGAGCCATGGTGTGGAACCAGGAACCAGAGGGGTGTAAGCTCAGCCTTCAGCTCACCTTGATGCCTTGCCTGCAGCTTGCACTGAGGAGATTGAGTTTGCATACTCAGGGCATGAATAAAGGCAAAATTTTCTGAACTAATTTAATGTAAATACAGGGGCGTCCAGAGCTAACCAGCATGGCAGTTCAACTGGGATGACTGCCAAGGAACAAATTTAATGCAATGTATTTCATTTACTCCTTAACAATGGGTAAATGGCTCTCTCTTGCTGTTTCAGCGCTGTACCCGCCGCTGTCTACGTGTCTGCCCACAGGTGTTGTGCCCTCTGAACACTCACAGTCTATTAACACAAATCTGTTCACTCGTGTTTGCTTCCCTCTTCCAGCCTGGCTGCTAAAGCCTATCAAGGCTCCCAAGCCAAACAAGCACAAACACTGCTCGCAGAGTGAAGGCAGCAATTAGAGCTCTCCGAGGAAGGTGCAGGGCTCCAGTCGTGCTGGCCCGTGGCCAGGGAGCTGCACGAGGGAGCTCTGCTTCCCCAGCCATGCAGGAGGAGGGAGGAGGAATTCCCTTCGTGCCTCCCAACGTGCTGATAATGAGAGAGCTCTGTTGTTTCAGAGCTGTGCCTTCGCCCCTGCGTTTCCAGCTGCCACTGGACATCCACAAGCCACTTATTAAAATTTGCCTTCACTGCAACCCTTCTTGCAACCCCATTAAATACTTGTAGTAACCCCATTTTTCCCCCCAACCACTGTTTGTGACTAGCAAATAAACTGCTGTTGCAGTGAATTTATTATGTTATTTGAACAAACAGACAGCTCTTTGTTGGTTTTGTGAAAAATCATGAAAATTAATGGCCAAATCTAAAAGAGAGAAAATATTTTGCTGTTACATAATTGAAGGTGGGGGGGAAAAAAGCAATATTAAAATATCAAACTAAGATATTTGATCACCTTGCAAGATTAAAAATAAGTGTGAACAGAAACGTTTTGCTAAAATTGTAACCTAAATGCTTTTTACCTTCTGGTACAAAACCCCCAGTGCAGTAATGATGATGGGTAGCAAAACAATCTGCTAATTCTGTAAGTTTTTCTTTCCAGGATTTTGTTCCTTTATTGAGTGTATACATTATGATAAGGATATAGATTCAAACTCATACAGTTTTTCCTTTGGACATAAACATGGGAAAAATTAATAACCACATGGTTCAGTGCAGCGCTCACAAAACTTACAGCTTTCTCTTTGCTCTTCTATTGCTGTGAAACAGCTAGAAATGCATCCCATAAATTAGCATACAAATAGTGTATAAATTCAGTGTAAACTGAATTGTTTATAAACATCAAACATTATTTATAGCGCTCACACACGTTACCATGGAAACAAAGTAATTGCTATACCATTAGGACACAATATCTCTGTGCAGAGGGAGAGAATGGCAATTTATCTGCATCTGGGTGGTTTCACATTGCTGCCTGTGGTCACAGATCTCCCCTCCAAAGGATCTTTTGAATGTGGAACCAGTTTTGGTTACTGAAGGAAAGATTAGATCAATATAAGAGTGAGACGACTTGAAACAGAAACGCACATGTGAAAACACTGCAATTATTGCCCAGGAGTGATGTGAACTGTTCAGTGATGGGAATTCAAAGGCAAACCGAGGAATTTCAAGCCCAGTCAAAGGTCACTGTAGGCCAGCATTTCCCATCTCACCATTGCCAATGATCAGTGGTTGCTGCCATCTGTTTGCTGCTTGGCAGCCTTGATGAAGTAGCAGTATTGATTGCAGACCCAAAAGGTAAAAATTAGCAAGAAAAGACATCCTTTTTTATAATCCTTCTAGTAAGGTCAAGGGTTGAATGGACCAGAGAAATGTTTTTCCTCTTTAAAGAGAATGGAGTATATGCAGTGTCAATATTTAAAGGTAAACAACTTTATCAGACAGCTATAGGGGCAGGGTTTGTAAAGGACAGATGTGTCTGCATATTGAGAGAGAGACATCTACAAGGATTTTTGTTAATATCAGTAAGACTATAAGGCATTAAGACTGCTTTCCTTCCTGCACTTGATATGGAGGCTGTGATACAAAGAATAGGTTCTTGGACCTAATAGTGTTAATGGCAAGATCATCACAACTTGGCAATAACAGCTTCCAACTTGGTCTTTTCTGCCCAACAAGAGACCTTTAAGAGAGCAAAGAGAAAACAGGTGGTAATTCCTCACAGCACCATACCAGACTGCATCAAATCATGGCTTGACATGATCATGTAAATTTAGCATAAGAAAATATAAAAAAATTCTCAGCTGAAATTATCATTCCCTTTAACCAAAATTTGTAAGCATGAGCAGACAGAATCCTTGTGCTTTTGATGAAAGGTTCACCCTGAGGCTAATTTTGCAATACCACTGCAGGCACCACTCCTAGACATGGTAAGTTAGAGTCACAAGATTACTCCAAAAGGATTGCATGTAGAAAGTCCCATTGCTGCATGAATTGAGCTTATTCCCCAGCTAGATTTCCTATGAAATGTCCTGCATTTTGTCTCATCAAAAAGTGCTCCTAAATTCAGACTGGAAGATTCCTTTGTGTAATCTGTGCTAGTAACAATAAAACCAGAATGGCTTCTACATTTCTGACAGAGGTTTTTCTCTAAGGGGGGAAAAAAATCTTCTCTCTCCTTGCAGATCTAAATGCTGCAAAGTACTTCAGGAGACTTTAGGATAAAAAAACCAGCTGGAGTAAACACAGGGTGTAATTATCATCATCTGTCTTCTCTGTGAATCCATACATTTTATATTCCATTTAAAACGGAAAGAAATCCCTTGACGGGATGTCTTCCAGTGAACCAATTTCGCTAATGAGACTGAATATCAATGACTGCTGGCTAATCAGAATGGTATTAGCATAAATTTTACTTAATGAGGACATATATGCCTAATGCCAGGCGCAAACTGCTACTGAGGTGGATTGTAAAATGCAACGGATGGGTAAGTCCCATCTGGAAAAAAACCCTAGCAGATCAAGTAAACAGAACTGTATATGAGGTTCCTGCTAAACTAGATTTTTTTTTGCAACCCAGGATTTTAACCCCACTTGAGGCTTTTCAAATGTCTCCATTATAATAGAATGCTATCAAGTCTTTAACTGTGATGAATTAAACACCCTGGGGAACAGCTTGACAAGAGATTCCATTGAACTCTTTTAACCTCATGTGGGTAGGTAGATCACTGAGGGAACTTGCTTTTTTTAATTTAAGGCATGCAATACATGCATTCCGCTGCACAACCAAAGTATACTTTCCCTTTGTGCATTGTGTAGGGAGCTTTTCTGAAAAATCCTTAATACTCTCCTCAGCTTCAAAAGCAGCAATGGTACATTGCCCTCTGTCTGCCTGTGAGCAATCTTGGGTAGAAAACTCCTTTGGCCACTATTGTCTTGAAGGAGTTAAGTCCCAGCAGCATCCCAGAGCTGTTCAGCACACTGCATTTCTTCCTCCTTATACAGAATCTCTATTAGACTGTCTGAGGAGGCTCCATGAACAATATGAAAGATTTTTGTCTACAGTAACATAAAGGGGATAGAGTTCAATACTCTCACAAAATATTTAATCTTGTGAAATGCAATTTGTAGTGTCATTCTTGTATATACCTGCTTTGAAATTCCTAACCTGAGCTTCTTCTATGTAAAGGAATATAGGGCACAAGTGTTCTTACCTTTGATATACTATAGGATCTAACAATATTTAACTGGTGAAGTCATTTTTGTTTCCAAACCTGTGTCTCAAATATGCTTGGGAACGTGGAAACTCACAATGCCCTTATTCATGACATCAAAATCAGTACCATGGTAACACATTGTGATGACAAAATACACAGATTGCAAGGTCACAAGTCACACTTAAGAACAGGCAGGGGAGAAATTGTTAGTTTAATGAATAACATTAGCTAGTTCCAATAGGAATAAAAATAAAGAAAAAAATAAAGTGCCTAAAGTAAACACCCTTAAATGTACTTCAAAACCATTTCATCTTAAGTAGTTCTTCAAAGGCAGAACGCTTCCAGAGCTTTCACCTCTGCAGCAAAGAGAAGCCAATGTTAAGAAGAAAAGAGGTCCTGTACATTAATGATGGCCCTATCAATGCTTTTACATGCACAGAGAGAATCTGCAACTGCAGGGAAGAAATGCTGGAAGAAAAGGAGTCATGTTAATTCCAGGTGAAATATCTGAAAGCAACTAATGATTCTTATGCTCAGCAAGGACTGGGTTTTTGCATCCAGTGAGAAGCCACTTCTGCATGTTCTTGCTCTGCAGACAGGTATTATTCTGTCTGGAATATTTCTGTCACAGAACTTGGCAGTGACAACTGCAGTATGAATCCTTCTGCTGAATTTGAAGTGATTCTTTCATTGAATGTTTACTGTACACTGCACCACAAGAAAGCAATCCAAGTTTATATGGTTTTTATGTCCAAAGGCCACCCCTGACATTTAAACCCTTTTGCTGCAAGGACCCCACTATCTCTATATATGAGAAATTCCTGCAACCAACTCACTGCTTGAGTAGATAAAGGCTGCAAAAGAGAGGAAGGAAGAACACGAAAGAGGAAATGATCAACCCAGCATCCGAACAAATGCCAGGCACCTCTAAGACTTTGACAATGCCATTAGACTTGCTTGTGATTTCCCAGGCAATGACAGGAAAAATTTGGAGTTCTTCAAGCAGATGAACCAGAAAAATCTGTGGTTAAAGGAATGTTCTTGCACATGGCATGTCTAAGTCACTAGGTGATTGGTCCATGAAGTCACTGCACAAAAAGTAACAAGAACACATTTGAATGGGTTTTCCCTCCTGACTCTTACATCTAAACCTTCTTTGAAATCACAACTCAAATATGTCACATACAATCTATTTGACGTGGCTGTGTCATAAAACTGGCACTGTATGTTCTATGCTTGCCACAGTCTGAAAGGTCAACAGAGAGGATAGATTTCCTTTAGCCTCTTGTTTGAATAGCATCTTATTTTTATTAGAAAAGATAGTTTTGGGGTTTTTTTACCATATCATGGCAGACAGCCCTATCCCAATACATCCTCACATAAACAGTGACTGAAGAGCCAAAAAACAAATTGCAACCTAAACTCTATAAGGAGAACCAACTCAGATTAGTCTTCTTTCCATAGAGAAAAGGATTTGAAAGGTGGGAGCATTTCAAAATTGATCAGGGAGCAATTTCGATTTTACTTAAATGATGTAAAATCACTGGATTATTCAAAAACAATGAAGCATACTTTGGTAAGGCATTAAGGTTTTAACATATTCTTGTACCCTGGCAGTGAAGGGAATGGTAAAATTCCCTCTATATTAGATAAAACAGCTTGACAGTTGCATACATACTTAACCACAGGTGGGGGGTTCTTCTTAATTTGGTGTCTATCATGTGATGCTTCATAAGCAAAGAATAGCAGGCCATGCTGCTTTATTCAATTGGGTTATGCTTTTACTCATTCTTCCTGCATGTGAAAAGCATAACAGAGAACTAGCAGAGCAGAAGTAAGATGTGTTTTGTTAGTTGTCTGAAGCCCTGGGGCCCGGAACCGGATAAGTCCTGATATTATACCCTGGATTGAGCAGAATAAATCCATTTTGTTTCCTCCAAACATTTAGCCATTAAAAAAATACGAGATAGAAAAACAGACTTTGCTGTCTGCATGCCTTCTTGTAAAGCTTGTATTGTGGAAATGTCAGAATCATTAGGTCATTGGCATATATTTTGCAAGCTAATGCTTCTACTTTAATTCTCACTGGGGACTGCATGTCTGCTTTTCAAATAAAACCCAGACTGAAGAAGGTGAAGAGAGCTTAAAATGATGCTGGTAATACTCTATGATGGCTGATAACACGCCAGGATATGAATAATTAGGAAATATCAGCCACGGCTGATACAACTACAGCTATTAAAGTACCAAGCCCCACAAAAGTAATTGGTAAGTGTTGAAATTGCCTCATAAATATTTGTGGCTCCTTTTAAAAGTGCACAGAGGCACATGGCTGAATAAAATTTTAAAATAAATGCGGCACAAGAAATAAGTTTAACATGTGAAATCGTGCACATAACAGAAGCACAGTGGATGTGCTTCAGAGGAGACAAGTGGATGAATTTGCTCCTGAATCACCCAACAGATGCAGAACACGTGGTGACAGAAACACAAGCCCCACTCCAAAAAGAGCTGTTTGTCTCTCAAAACACATATTACTGATAAAATCTGACATGAGTTGAAGAAAGAGGTTAATAACAGTAGACATAATAACACAAGTAGAAACACTCTCAACTCACAACTGGATAAAAAAGTCTTGAACTTGCAGCAGTTACTGTTCTGCCTGAGTGCTCACTGCCCAGACCAGCTTTTCAGCCCTTTGCAGACACACACTTTATCCTGTGACCGAGCACCAGAGCACCTCTGCTCGGGGAGAAAGGACCGATTCCTTCACTTCAAGTCCATCTATCAGAAGCAGACCCAGCTTCCCTGCGCAGTCCTGCAGCCCTGCCAGAGGCTCATGGCAGGGAGCAGGACAGGTTTGGCACCTCCAGGCTTTCCAGCTTGAGCCTGGAGCTCTACTGAGCTCAAAGCAGCCACTCAAAATCCAGCCAAAACCACTGGGCGCTACCTCGGTTTTATAACATGGTCAGGTTAAACTGTTCGAAACCACACATTTTGGTACCATTTTGATGGTTTGTGAATCAGCCCAAATTTATCTGAAAGAAGAATTCAGAGTCAGTAGACAAGTTAGTGGACTTGAATAAAACTTCAGACAAACACAGTTTTTACTCTGAATTTCCAAACAACTCCTCAAATTAAACAAATCTCGTGTAGTTTCTGTTTTCATTATGGACATCTTGCACAGCCCCAACTAGTTTCAGATTTCTGTGTCCATTTTTATGTTTCTGATCCATATTTCGTGGTTGCACGCTCCATAACAATCCTCCAGGATATATCCTGACCAACTTTCACAGGAACTTCATGTACTGTGGCATACTGGCTTAGAGTTACATTGCTCCAAAACACAGGAAAATCAGCTGTGAACACTGGAAAGTGCTATTTCACCTGGCATTTTTTAAGGTATTAGTTTAACTTATGAGTATTTGAATAACCCAAAACTTTACTGTAAACTTCTTTAGAGTGGAAATGCCAGACCCAAAGAGATTGTGAGCATATGTATAAGCATAACCCCATAGCCATCAGAACAAATACATATTGTAAAACCAGAACCCTGCTCTGAGTTTTACTGATGCCCTAATTCAACCTATTCTCCTTTGTATTTATTTTACTTAAAATCAGTCTGACTTTAACAACCTAGGCAAAACCCAATCTGTGTCATTCCTCTGAAACTGGATGGCATTTGCATTATCCTATACACATAAAAGATGAGTTTACAGGCTCTCAGCTTCTACCAGAAGCCTCCCCCTTTCTCCACTGCAGAAGTGGGTGAGATGAACAGTAAATAACTTGTTAGAAACGCTAAATTGAGTTTTACTTAGTTATTTTTGTGATTCATTCTTGTCCTTCAGCTAAGCATATTGGAAGAAGATGAATTCCCAAAAGCTTGAATACTGGAATAAAATAATTTTCACAATGTATGCCTGAAAAAACATGAAAACTTGAATATGTGCACTGTAAATAATCCTATTAAAGCAGCAGTGTCTGACAAAGGGCAGAATGTCATCTCAAGCATTAGTACCTTCAGTGAATGCTTGTAGACTTTTCAGAGAGGGAGAGGGTTCACAGAGAAATCTGGAGAAATCTGAATTAAGTTTCTTTGAAAAAATGTGCAAGGTAAGTTAGTTTGAAAGCATTTTTTAAAAAATGAATACATATTTTCAGAAATGGTTTTGGATATAAATTTGCTGTGATTATTAGCTCAGTGGTACATTTATTTAATCTTAGCTGCTACACAAAAAGAGTTTGCCAAGTATTGGCCTCAGGTATTTTCCTTTCCAGATCAAGCACAAGAGCAACTGGAACAGTATTAAAAAAGAAGCCCATGTTATTGCTCCTGTGACCATGATGGCAATGGTTTTTATGGGTTAGGGCAAAAGAGGACATATGCTGCAAGAGAACTGGCCATCTAAAAGGCATGGAGCATTTAATTTCATCTTGTCCTTAGATGTTTACTGACTTTGTGGTGAGCTCTCTCTGCCTTGGTTTCTCACTAATGCCCTCTTCACAGTTTGCTTATTCTAGAAAAGACTATCTGTGGCTTATAAGTAGCAATGCAAGATTCTCACTGGAGTGGTGACTGAGCCTTTTCTGGTCCCATAAATTTGGAAGCAATGTCTAGAACCTGAGGAGATGATAGAGGGACAAGTGCAGGGCTCGTGTCAATCA
The DNA here is from genome assembly GCA_013400515.1 of Erpornis zantholeuca. NCBI lineage: Eukaryota > Metazoa > Chordata > Aves > Passeriformes > Timaliidae > Erpornis > Erpornis zantholeuca. The sequence goes on along the minus strand of VZTN01025897.1, from coordinate 363,098 downwards.
CAGCACTGCTCCACTACATCTGTAACACAACTCAAAGAGGTTCAAGCAACATTTTCCTCTTCATGAAGACAGTGACTGTGTAGAAGGCAAAAGTGGCTACTATTACACAGTACTGGGTCAGAAGCCAGTGACTTCTGAGTCAGAAGAAGATTTATTAAGGAGAAAAGCAAGCTAGTTGCCATTCTAAATTACAGAAATCACAATGCTGCTGTTTTGGGAAAAATCAAGATATGGGGATAAAAATTTCCTAGGAGAGACAAAAAGATGGAAAGACTTCTGAGCTATTTAGCACAATTTTTTGACTGTGACTGATTAAAGCTGTAATCAGATATTGATTTAGCTCTGTGGATCACAGAACCAAAACTTTAGCCATAGCCTTAGCCAAATACCAGGACAAAAAGTGAGAGAGTGTGCATGCCAATGTTGTGAGAAATAAAAACGAAGAAAATGTTGTGGGACTCTTTTCACATATAGCTACAAGTTTTCATAGGTTAGACTTGGTTGCATAAGTTATTCTCAGAGAGTGTGTACAGGATACGAGTCAGCTGAAGTTACCAAAATAATTTTGAAAAGAAAATGTATTTATAGGGAAAGAATTGATAAAATCTTTCTTTGATGACACTAGAGTGAGATCAAACCATAACATGTGGATATGAACTCCATGTGAAAGTATAACAAAATCTAGAAGAAATAACATTTATAATTGTTTTCTTATAAAACATTTTCAGGAAAAGGAGTGCTTAATCAAGGGGTGAAAATGCCAGATATTAGGTTGTTAAGGATGTGAATACAGTAGGAAGACAGAAGCCATTAAAAACTCAAAAATATATTCTCAAATGTTTTTAATGGCATAGAAAAGCTATCAACAGAACACAAAATAAAGTTAACAGAATTCTAATTCCATTACACATGTGCCAACACATACTTAGAAGCATACTTAGATGAAAACTTAAAGAAGTAATTAGACTTATTGCTCTGAATCCAGAAGAGAGTACTGATGCACTTTTTGAATGGGACTTTAGTCTACCAGCTCCAGAACAGGAAGGGAGCCACACCTTTTACCCACACATTGAGCTTAACAGAAAGAGGGAGAGGGACTTTTTATGAGAGCATAGAGTAACAGGACATGGGGGAATGGCTTCACACTGACAGAGAGTAGATTTAGATTGGATAATGGAAAGAAATCCTTCCCTGTGAGGGTGGTGAGGCCCTGGCACAGGTTGTCCAGAGATGCTGGGGCTGCCCCTGGCACCCTGGAAGTGTCCAAGGCCAGGTTGGATGGGGCTTGGAGCAACCTGGGATAGTGGAAGGTGTTCCTGTCCATGACAGGGGGTGGGATAAGAGCCTTAATGTCCCTTCCAACACAAACCATTCTGTGATTTTATGTCCTACCAACCTCCTAAGGGGCCAAGCCAATGCCTGTATAGAACTTCACATATCTACCAGAAAGGGTGTTTCTTAATAAATGCATTTATCCCCTGTTCCTCTTATCTCACCCTAAGTAGTCCAACAGGGTGGTGGAAAATTACTCTAAAAAGAAAATTATAGTCCATGAAATTTTAACTTCCACCCTGTAAACACAGTGCTTCACTGTAACTTTTAGGCTATGCTCTGCACCCATATGGTTTCCCGAAAAAATATCCAAACGTGGGAACATACAGAAGTTCACTGATGGTATTTTGCTGTGAGTATAAACAATAGAATGGTATCACAGACAGGGAGTCAGTGGTTTAAGCCTGGAACATAACAGACAGCAATGTAAAGGTAGGAGTGAATAATTAACTTCTATAGGAAAACCAGGTCTGATCTAGGGGCCCTTCTAGGCCTTGGGGGGTTAGAGATGCCTATCAATACTTCTTTACTTACGGAGAAGAAAAGTACACATGAATGATAAATTTGGCTGGAAAAAAATTCTATCCTATTTGACTGCCATAATTGTTGATCTGAAAAACTTTAATCTGCAAATAATGTGTACAAAACACATTAATCATAATAATTAGCCTAAGAACAGCTTATGAAGAAGACACCCTTTCTTTGATTTTCTGATGGTAATTGCTACACAGAATCATCACTTGAAACCACTACGTGAGGTCTTGCAACAACATTTTTGCAACAAAGGAGATCATCAGAGACTGTAGGTAATGCTGCAGGAAACCTAACAGAAGGTGAATGCCAGCAAATATGTTCAGGAAAATTAAAAGCTTCCAGTGCTAATGCATGCACAACCCCCTGGCTCCTCGTTTGCCAAAGCAGGCCATAAACCACTTGTGCCAGTGGTGAAGAAAAGAGTTCCACAAACAGAAAAAGTTATTTTAATTGTAGATGGATGATTTACAGCCAGAATATAAACCTGGAAAACCTCTGTCTGAGTTTTCAGTAAAAGAGAGGTAGTACAAACACCAGTGTCTGATGTTGTTCATGTAAATAGGTTCAAGAAAGTTTTCTTGGTCTCAAACAAGATGCAATCTGTTACTGCAAGAGACAGTAAGGCAAAAATGCATTGACTTTGCAAACAGTAATGCCAGTGATTAAGGGTGGATGACCTGAGTGTAAACCTACTCCTTTTAATAACTATGAAGGAGAAATTTATGTGGCAGATGGCACTTTGCTCAGAGGTTCTAGATCATTGGTGTGTAAAATTGCAATGTAAGAAATACAAAAGTGAGTACATGCAAGGTCTGTGGACACCAGGAGTGGAGAAGGCTGGTTTAAGAACATAAGATATTTGATTCAAAATTAATGCAGATTATGGGGAATATGGGGATTATGGGGATATGCAGAATAATGGGTAGAATAAAGCCCTAACAATACAATAGCAAATGTCAAAACCAGGAATATTCAGAATCTGGAGGGGTGGGGGAGAAACTGTAATATTAAACAAGGTAAGACCTATAGACCACATTTGATGTACAGAGGTTTAAGTACATAGATGAATAACTATTCATGTTTTGGTTGGCAGGACAAGCAGATGGAGACTCAAGATGTGCCAGAGGAAGTTTAGGTTGATTTTTAGAAAGATTTTCTTCACTGAAAAGGATGTTAATCATTGGATGGGGCATCCCAGGGAAGTGGTGGAGTCCCCACCTCTGGAGGTGTCCAAGGAATGCCAGGACATGGCACTCAGTGCCCTGGTCTGGGTGACAAGGTGGGGATCGGGCACAGGTTGGACTCAATGCTCTTGGTCTTTTCCAACCTTAATAATTCTGTGATTATATGGTTATTCCTAATTTCCAGGAATGTGATCATTAGGGCACTCAACCATAAAATTTGTGACCACACATACAAAATCTGTTTGCATAGAAGCTATTTGCCTTGGAGAAGCAAAGATGGTATTGCTGCATTTTTTAAAACCTGTGTACATATATTGAAACAAACTGATACAGAAGACTGACTGTGACAGTATATCACATGACTTACAATCTTTTTATGCACACAATAGCACGCTGAAGATATTTGACAGCAAATGCAGTTGTGAAAATCACTTGTGTCCTGTAAAACAAGTTCATTCATTTCTCTGAGATTACTCAGAAAGTCCACAAAAGTACTGTCCACCTTAAAGCTGCACAAAAGAAAGAGGAAAAACAAACATCCTGAGGCTCCAAGATCTGAATCAGAGCAGACCAGAAATGGAGAGGGGATTAGCCAACATCAGTCTGAGGACTGGACATAACATTGCATAGACCTACAACCAAAGGAGCACCAGCTCAGAGCCCAGGGGACTGCTCTGAAGAATTTGCTGCATCATGACATGAAATTTCTCCATGCCTTCATGAAAAAATAAAAGTCCTCAGTGAGGTCCAAGACCTTATTTTAGTTTACACCTACCAGTGTAAGCAGCCTGACTTTGCTCAGGGAGCCATCTCCTTTTCTCCCAAACTCTTCCTTTGAGCAGTTGTTAGCTTACTTTGAAAATGCCAAGTGATTTTTTTGGCCAGCAGGTAAAGACACAAGATGAGCCTTACAGAACTTAGAGTTCAGGTAGACAGCTATAATGATGGTAGATGGAAAAGGGAAGCAACAGAAGCTGAATTTCAAGAGACAGGCAGAGGGAAAGGAAATCTTATAATTCCTTCAGTTTGTTACTAAAAATTTCCATTTCCATCTCCTTCAGCATCTTTTTCAAGGCAGTTTAGAGAAAAAGGTAATCTCCTGGGCAAACTGAGTTCTGCAAAAGAGAGGGCTAGAGACAGGCAATATTTATAGTGAATGTATTAATTTGCCCCAAGACTACAGGGTGCAGTCACCCTGCAAACTCTGCTCCTGCCCAGCTGTATTACTCACCCAGAGTTGATCAATACTAGCAGTTCAAGATCCCTGAAAACTTTCTAGATTTGCCAGATTAATTATAGCCATTTTGTCTTGATCCCTCCCTGGATTTCCCTCCTGTTTTGTGTATTTAGACTCCAATGGAGGAAAGTAATTTATAAATGTACTTAAAGAGGTGATTAATGCCTAAAGCCATCAATAGCAGGTAAGCACATAATTACTTACGTCTAAAATAAGATGAGATTTGTACACTTTAAAGTGCATTCCTAGAAAGATTTCTTAAGGGAGATTTTTTCATCTTACTCAGCTCACCTGTAAAGTGCCTAGCACAAAGATTTCTGGAAAAAAAAAAAAGAATAATGGTTTCCTTGCAAAGATGTTTTAAAGAGAAACAAGATTTTGATTTGCTTGGAACATAGTATGTTTTAACAGAGATTGATTATTTTCAAACATTTGCAGGATCTGTATGAGAGGATTTTCAAGCCAGTGTAATTTATCTTTTGATTTTTCAGGAATAATATATATGCCTGTAGTTTTGATTCGGCCACAATAAATAAGAAAATTTCCTTCCCATTTTTGCAAGGCCTATTTGATGCTGTTTCTTGATCTTGAATTAGTTGTTGACTCCTATCAAATGCAAATCTAGTCCTTTTACACTGTGAATCATTGCTGCCCTTGGTTAAGGGGTAAGGAGGCATGAGAAGGGAAACAGTATTTCTGGAGAATACTGATGATTGAGGGCTGGTGTGATGCATGCTTAGGAGGTCTGCTGCATTTTCAAGTAATCAACTGAGGAGATTAAGAAGCAACTTCAAACAGGGCTTTCAAAGGGAGAAGAAAACAGGAACTGGGATAAGTACAGAGTAATGCACACAGCCACATCCTAAAGCCCTCACTGATGCAAGATGCCCAACAATGTCACCTTTATGGTTTCCAAGCACTAAGCTTAGAGTTCATGGTTTAGGACTGACCCTCAGTTTGCTGGGAGTTCCAAAGAATCCGAAGCCCAGTCAGTAGAGTTTTAAAGTAATTATTTCTTGGTCAGATTTTGCAACAAAGAGGAATCCAGAGAGCTGTACATAATTTCATTAAAGAATCCCAGTTTTCTTCTCATATACACAGCATTGTTATAAAAACTGTTGGCATGTCTGTGGTTAGAAGGAAGAGGATATGGATGGTGACATTTCCATTTGCTGAAAATTAGGTGGGGAGGACAGCTCGCAAAGTATCAAATGAATCACTCTTGTATCCCATCTGATTTCACTCTATTTGGGAACTTAATATGGAATTAGAAAAATGTCTGTCCATGCAGCTAAACATCTCTTTGCTGATGAAAAAGAGATAGAAATAACATATTACAAAATCAGTAAAGTCAGAAGTGTACCCACTTTGCTACTTACCACTGACAGATAACATTTTTTCACAAACAGGCAAAGAATACATTTTCTTCAGTTCTAAAAATGGTGAGAGATTTTTGACTGATCCCTTTTAGACTGTGTGGGGGAGGGAGGTGCTCAGTTTTTTAGTCAAAGATTGTTTCATGCATTACCTTTGTACTTACCACATACATTACTGCACATGAGCCTTTTTGTACTCAGGCACACCAGGTTTAATTGCAGAACCGATCCTGCTCTCTTTGGAGGACAAGGAATCAACATGTCTTTTGTGCATGAGCCTTAATCCCACAACAATTTTCTAATTCCTTTCATGTTCTTGTCACTGGTGCTTAAGAAAAATCTTGGCAAAAGGTCTTTAAAAAAAAGTCAAGGTACTGCTCAAAAGTTTAAAAAGATCAAGGAAGAAGAGATTTACCTATTTTAGAGCAGCAATGAAACAAATGCTTTTACTTTAAAGAGTTCAGATTATTTAGCTCAGATTAATTTTGGATTAAAGAACAAACACAATTAGGATTACTTGGCAATTACACTGGGGTACTCAGCCAGCGATCCTGCACAGAGATATCCTACTGTTATCACTTTTACCCAAAGGAGGGCATTGTACTGAATGCCAAAGATCCAACCTGTGCCTGCTATCAGCAGGCAGCCATCCATCAACCCTCCTCCTCCTCCTCCAAAATCCCTGGCCACAATCCTGCCCCCCTTCTCCTTGCCAGGTTTGCCAGCTGCTGGGGATCCATAGGAGCAGGAGCTGCACTGGCTGCTGGCTTTGCCCTCCAAACCCATCCTTAGTCAAAGATGGTACCAACCAACTGCACCAAACCACACGTTCTGATATGACAGATTAAACACCAAGAATGAGGAAATCAAACAACACAGGAAATCTGCCAGGCAAGTTCCCTGGACAAATATTTCCAATTAACTCTGCAATGAGGGCTAGGTTGAGTGAAGCTGGCTCTGAAATCAGAAACTTCACAGTTGGCCGGGTGGGTTTCATGTGGCTGTGCTGTGCTAACATTGAAACAGTTTCTGTAAAGTATACCAGGGATATCCTTTAATTTGCAAATATTTGCATGAATAACAATGTATTTCATGTGCATTCAGCCAGCTATATCCTTGGTTAAAACAGAAAAGCCTCTGAGAAATGTTTGAGAGACTATGTGCACGGAAGGGACTATGCATTTTTGGTGTCTGTTCTTGTCTGTATAAAATGAAAATAGGAAATCAGGTTGCCTAGGTTTTCCATTTTAATGTAACTTTCTAGTTACCATCTGATGTCAAGCTGCTAATTACACACAGGTGGTGTAACAGTCAAGTGGTGAGAGTTTGAGGCGTGTGGAACAGAATACTTACAGTTTTGCAGAGATTGTAACATTTTCCACTGAGCAATGTGATACCAGATTTACAAAACAGAGCCATGAAGTTATGACCCCAAATCCCTACCTGGAAAGACACAGCCCAGTGAGTAACAACTCCCACTATCCAGTAGTACCTCCTGTGCACCTCAGATCAGCCTCTGATGGAACTGATGCATACTCATCATTCATTTAGGTAAACTCCTATGCTTGGTTTTCTCCTTTAAACTAGGTAAACTTATATCTTCGGTTTTCTCGCTTTGAATTCCTCTCTTAAAACATTGATTCAAATATCTTAACTTGTACATGAAAATGCTGGAGGAATAAGCTCCCTGTCAATTTTTAATTAAACAAACAAACAAAAAAATAGGTCATATTTGACATAGCAACATTTTCTGTTTCTTTAACCAAAATGAGATATAAAAAAATAAATCTATGCTAGGCCCCAGTCTCACCCATAACTTCTGCACGTTCCTTTACATTATAGCTGGGCACAGATCTATCAAGGGCAGCTAATGGGACTCTGCACTGCTTCCTTGCCCTGGGAGCAGCTGCAGCAGCATTGCTTTGCCTGGCTGGGTCAGGACATCACTTGTACCTGGATGTATGGAGTCTGTATGCCCTGAGGAGCAGCCGCTGCCCTGCCCACGTGCCATGGACTCCTCCACAGCTTGTGGGCTTGCTAAAGGCTCCTGGTTCCTCCACACTCATTTTTTGTGACCCCAGCCTGCAGACACAACCTTCTGAAAGTTAAGCTGCTGCACTCAGCCCTGTATACACCTATTTATTCAAGCCACCATGTGTAACCGATTAACAGAAAAGAACATTTAATATCAACATCCCCTGGTCAGATCACTCCAGTCTAGATTTTAGATTAGTTCACAGGGAGCTCCAGTTTGGTCCTGCATTTATTTGCTCCAAGGTGCCATCACCATGAGCTGTGACCAGGATCCCACCATATTAGTCCAAAGGCATGTGCACAGGAACAGCAGCAAGAAGCAGCAGTGCTCCAGAGAGCTGGTAGCCTGAGCAAGGAGGAGAGGTGGAAGGACAAACAGATGACAAAGACACTGAACAACACTCCAAAAGGATGAAGTAGTTTAGGAGCAGAAGTCTGACTTACTTTCAACACGGCTAAGGGGGAGGGAACAAACCCAGGTCCCCAATTTGTCTCATACAAGGAACAGAAAGTCACAAATTTAAGGAACAACTTTGAATTCTGGTTTGGGTTTTCTCTTTCTTATTTTTTATTCTAGCATGATGTCAGCAATAGTAAACCATATGCTGCAAGAGATGGCTGTCCAGGTAAGTAATGAAGTAATAAAACAAGAGTTCCCAAGGCCTCAGACACCTGCCCTGCCAAGGGGTGGCCTGGCTTTAAGGTACTGAAGGACAAATAAGTGTAGGGACCAATCAGTCCCAGGCTCCATCAGTCAGTGGGTTAAGCACAGTCCAACAAAAACTATCAGGACTTTTCAAGACTTTCTCTAGAAAAGCTCCAAAACACCAGGCAGGGGAAATATTTCTGCTGTGTATGGGAGAAGGGACTGGAGGAGGGGCCAAGCCTCGACTGCTGCCAGGCCACACCACACATCTGCACGTGCACAGCCCCATAGGGTCACCCCATGACACAGGGGACCCCACCACACATCTGCACACATCTGCACGTGCACAGCCCCATAGGGTCACCCCATGACACAGGGGACCCCGCCACACATCTGCACACATCTGCACGTGCACAGCCCCATAGGGTCACCCCATGACACAGGGGACCCCACCACACATCTGCACGTGCAGAAGCTGAATTTGTGAAGTTCTCCTTGCCTTGCCTCATGGCACAAAGAGACCTGGGGAATTTCAAGGGCAAGGACGTGTGTCAGTAGCTTCAGGAAGAGGAAGTGGATGACAGAGGTACAAATATGGAGATTGCCCTGAGCAGAAAAGCTTTTAGAAAATGGAGTGAGGCAATGTGGACCTCCTCTGGTGACAGTGATGTGCATCCTCACCTGGAAATCAGGGCTGCACACGTTCTCCCCAAAAACACAGACTTGCAGTAAAGAATATTCCAAATTTGCACCACCAGCTGCTCCTCCCCATAAAAAGTTCAAATAGTTATGTTATCCACTCCATAAGTTCCACAGAAATACTCAGGTGACTAATGCTCTCCTGTAAATGATCCTGTTAAACAGATTCACAATTGGCAATTTTAATTCAACTATGTTTTTAAGCATGGCACAGCCTGTTAGTCCTGCTCCCTCTTGCTCACGCAGCTGCCAACTATGTGATGGCAATGTTCAATGGAAAATGTACTTTTATTTGGATAATGGCAGGTATCTTCCCTTGAAAAATCCAATCCTGCAGTTTGGTTTTGCTTCAAGCATGCCAGCTCTTGGGAACAGACTGGGGGACACCTCCTGAACTTTGCTGTGGGAAAGGGAGGTCTCTTTCGCTGAGAGCTGTTTGCAGCCTAGGGAAAGTGAGTGTGAAACAGCATACAAAGAAAAGGGAAAATAATTCAAAATAAGGGAGCATTCAAAAATCCTTTCTTTGGCTAACAGTGGCAGTAAATGTCTTACTTGAAATACTGCAAGGAAATTCGGCTTGCCTGCATGGGAGAGCTATGGCAGACCAGGAATCTAAACACAGTAATTAACAGTGAGATTATAGCTCTGACAACATAAAGCATAGCACAGCACAAGGAACTCTCTAATATTTTGCATTTTTCTATAAGAACAAGGGTAGAGTTTAAAATAATGCAGGGGGTTAGGGTGAAAGTTAATCATTCAACAGCAGTTCCTAGCAAGGATCCCCTGAATCACTTTTGGAATGGTGTTGGACTCTTTGTGGGCACTCAGGTCTACATAAGTAGATCATGTTTTGCAAAACTGGTGCCTGATATGCCAGCTAAAACAATCCAGCCCTATTGCTTATACGAAGAGTCGTCTGAAGGAGATACAATAGAAGTACAAGGGAAGGGATACAGGACTTGCCTGATCGTTCAACCGTAAGGGTGTGCTGAAAGATTTCTTTCTGAGCCTCCTCCAGCACAACCCCACTGAGGAAGCTACTGCCTGGGCCCACAGAAGTCTGATTACTGTGCACACCATGCACTGGCTTGGCAGTGGAGTCATTCAGTAGTCTGATTAAAATAACATCTTCTAATTCCCTTTTTGTTGTAATTTACAGTCTCTCTCCTTTGGCTGAACCTGCCAGCCATCCTGGAGGTGAACAAAGAGAATGTGCTAAAGTTGCCAATTCTGGGGCCTGGTGTGAGAGAAAGCTTTTGTTTCCAGAGGTTGTATTTACTCTGGAGACAGTTAATCAAAGCTCCGCAGAGCATTGTAATTCTTCTGTTCCTTTGGTACGGGTATGAACTCTCGGTGTCTGATCCCTGCGACTGTCTTTCAAATCCCCTCAGTAAGCTCACTCCAAAGTAACTTACACTAGGGCTGGTTAAGAAAGATCCAAGCTTTTTCAAAATGGCTTTAGATGATTAAATTACATCACTTGTGTTGTTGTATTTCATATTAGCACCATGGACACCAGCTAACACAGCTGAAATGAGTATCAGGTATGTTTCAGCAGGAGGACATTTAACACTCACAGCCCAAAAGGGGACCTGGATGGAGGCAGTTCCACTGAGGAAGTGAACATTTGGAGCAATATGGCAAATTCATCAAATGACTAATGTAAAATTGAAGGACAACACATAGAGAAACATATGAAACAGGTGCTAAAAGTGTCTCGCATTTTCTTATCTTCTTAATTTGTTATTCACCCTCCTCTAATATTCCACATTGCCTTCGACCATAAAAACTGCATATACAGAATAAGTGTGTGATAAGTCATTTGTCTTTCATTTAAATATCAGACAGAAAACTCTCTCTAAAGTCCTCTGGTGACAGCCTTACACACTTTTTTTCAGGTACAGCTGAACAAAATAACAATTCCAATTCAGCCTCTTGATTTGATCTCACACCACATCTGGACTCTGACAAAAGACTAAGGCAGAGCAAAACTAAACTGGAGCAACTGGTGCTACTGAGATTCTAACAGCTCTCATTTGCTTTGTCATCTCAGTAAGCTTTGTTATAAAGCACAACTTTCTCTTTTCAGCATAGAATTATATAGGGAAGAAGCTTTCTCGGTAAAAGAAATTATGTGCTAATTAACATGCAAATATTATAAGCCTCATTTCAAATACAGATACTTAAACAGATTCATAAAGCCAGTATAAGTTTTTTAGTATGGACATGGATGCCAGTTATCCTAGATAAACATTAGCTATGAAGATCACTCACTTATTTTTAAACTGCTATTTATTTTTTAAATGGTTCCATTACACAAATGGAAACAAAGCACACCAGAAACAGAGTGCTCTGAGACAAGTCCCCTGAGCATTGTCTGTGTGCATAAATCCAGCCCAGAATATGTCCTATGGGTAGTGAACTCCAAATAATTTCAGCCTATCTCCTTGGAGAGAATGCTGTTGTATCCAGGATCAGTTCTGGGTGGTCTCCAGTTGCATTGGAGAGACAGTTTTAATACAGATAATTTAAAATTGTAAAGTATTTTGGACTCTGAGGAACAATGATAGAAAACTGTGGTATTAATTACAGTTCCTTTACCATCTCTATGAGTGAGGCACACCAACACCTGCCTATGTCACCTTCAGTTTGTTTGGACTGAACTTCAGCCAATTCATTCCAGTGTCAGCCAGATGCTGAAGCTTGGAAAGGTGCCCCAACCCACCGAGTTTGGTGAACAAGGCACCAGACTAGGACATAGAGCTATGGATTTGCCCTGGGTTCGTTCATTCCTAGTCCTGGTTGACTTTGCCTCTGCTCTAATTCTAGCTTTGGTGATCTCTCAGCACAGTTTTGTAGGAATATCTACAACAGTGGGGGCAGGCTGAGGTCTCTTGTGTGCCGCAGCACCAAACCCCAACAGCAGCAGCAAAGCAGCAAAGCATGAGGCAAGGACTGTGCTGTGAATTAGTACTCAGAGGGTGCCCTCACACCAAAGCACAGGAACAGCTCAGAAACCAACTCCCACCTCTCCTACAGGGAAAGCATCAGGGTAGTGCAGCTACATTCCACATTCCCCGGGCTGTGGTCTGCTGAGAATTGCCTCATCATATAGCATTTGCTCCTTGACTTTTGAGCAGTGAAAACCATATACACAATATCTTCCCTGCTTTCCCAGTATCACATTTCTATTAAAATCATTGCAACAGATACTACAGAAGCACAGTCTGTGCTCAGACACAGCAGGAAAGGTGATCTGTGATACAAGCTTTGTGTGAAAATGTAGTCCACCACACGAATTAAATCAAGTCTCTGAAATGCAGGAGAGGAGAGCAATACAACCCCAGCCCACAAACCAGGGCATTCAGATGCATTAACAAAAGATTAGGGCCAGTCACATAAAGATACTTGAACACAAAGCCCTTTTGTGCCATCAGAAGATGATTGTTATCTAATCAGTCCAGCTCAATATCCACCTGGAGCACTCTCAATTTTCTTCTGTGCTTTCTCACTTTTGCTTTCTACCAAGAGGTCCACATCAAACCTGAGAAAAGCTTTTTCCAATGAACCACCCAAATTCTTATCCCATGCACTGTCTTCACACTGTGCCAGCACACATAATGCCAATAAAGTCACAGAACCAATTCTACAAATAGTTACATAAAGACTCCTTTCCTTTGCAAAGTGTTGCTCTTTGAAGTGGCAGCATTTTGACTCAGTCAGAAGCTGAGATTGTGGCACTGAAAATCTATGTACCCTACTGAATGGCAAAACTCCCAGCAACTTTAGCATGTCCTGTATCTGTAGCAACTCAGAGGCACAAATTGCATACATGGGACCTTAAAAGTCAGAAAGCAATGGGTGGTAATCATAACAAAGTTGTTTTTCCCAGGATTCTTAGAAAACAGAAGACAAATAAATAAAAATCCAGAATATTTTAACATTTCATTTCCCCAATCCCTCTTCATGAACAGCTACAAGTCCTCAAACTTTCCCACTGCCAGTGGTCAGTGATATCACTCACAGTGATTTTTCTACAACCTTCATTTGCTGGCCTTCCTTAGAGTTGTTACAGTTTCCTGTGGGCTTTGGTTTGATTTGTGTTTTTCTTGGCCATAAGTTGACCTGAAAACATGAGGCTATTTCAGGCAAAAGTATCAAAAAATAAAGCATGCTTTTTCAAACCCCATGGCCACACCCCAGTGCCTCCTGCCATTCTGTCCAGTTAGCATTTTTAAAGCACGTTATTTATTATTTATTTATTCATTTTTGCATTCAATTGAAATTGCAGGAATACTGAAGGTAAGAAGAATACAATTGGCAGTGGATGGGGCCAGATGGGATCCACCCACAGCTGCTGAGGGAGTTGGTGGCAGTGCTCATGGAGCCACTTTCCATCATTTCCCAGCAGTGCTGTCTCACCGGGGAGGTCCCAGGTGAAGGGAAGTTGGCCAGTGTGACACTCCTCTGGAAGGAGGATCCAGGGAACTACAGGCCTGTCAGCCTGACCCCAGTGCTGGGAAAGGTCACAGAGCAGATCCTCTTGAGTGCCATGGTGCAACACGTGCAAGACAGCCAGGGGATCAGCCCAGCCAGCCAGGGTTTGTGACAGGCAGGTCCTGCTTGACCTACCTGATTTCCTAGGACAGAGTGACCCCCTCAGTGGATGAGGGAAGGCTGTGGATGTGTCTGCCTGGACTTTGACACTGTTTCCCACGGCATTTTCCTCATGACTTGGACAAGGACACTTGCTGTTCACTGGATGAAAGACTGGCTGGATGTCTGGGCCCAGAGAGTGGTGGGGAATGGAGCTACCTCCAGCTGGGGCCAGGCACGGATGGTGTTCCCAAGGCTCAGTACTGGGGTCAGCTTTTTAACATCTTCATCAATAACTGGGACAAGGGGATTGAGGGCACCCTCAGTCACTTTGCAGATGACACCAAATTGTGTTAGGGAGTGTTAGGTGCTCTGCAGAGACAGGCTGGAAGGAGGTTGTAGCAAGGTGAGGGGCTGGTAACAAGGGACAAGGCAAAAGGAAATGGCCTCAAGTAGTGCCAGGGAATGTTTGTGTTGGGTATGAGGAAAAATTGCTTCACTGAAAGGAGTATCAAGCATTGGAACAGGGAAGTGGTGAATCACCGTCCCTGTAAATGTGTCGATGGGGCACTTACAGGTGTAGTCCACTGGTGGAGTTGGCAGTGCTGGGTTAATGGTTGGACTTGATGATTTCAGAGGTCTTTTCCAACAAAAGTGATTCTGTGATTTTATAAGTACTCACAAAAAGACACTTACAGAAGCTATGCCATGACCAGCTCCCTTGTTCCATCATCCAAAACAGGCTGCTCTTGCCACAGGATGCCACTTCATGCCACAGCGAGCTATGGGTTGGAAAAGCAGCCCTGCCCCTGATGAGCACCAGCACCAGCCTGGGTGTTCCTTTGGGATTTCCTTTCCCATAGCTTTCCCCACGAGCAGGCTCTGATGAGATGGCAAGATTAGGTGATACCACAATACATACTAAAACCTGCACTTCCAGCCTCCCCTTCCCTTCTCAGGAATCTTCCAAAGCTTGCCATAATACAAATTGACATAGTATTTTAACAGATTGCCTGTATCTATGTGGACAACCAAACACATAATTGAAGGAATATTCTAATATTCAATTAGTCATAGATGACATTGCAGGACACTTGCATAGTTTGATGTGGTCTTTTTATATAATATATAAGGCAATGGCATCATTTTGTCCAAGTGAAAATCTACATGGTGGCACTGAGTCAAAGTTTTTCCAGTGGCCAAAATGAATCGCACTATTCAACAAGAAGAGGTGAAAAAGCCCTCAAGTGAATTTTATTTCTAATTTATTGAAAGCTGCACATAAGTCTTGGTTTTGGAGACAAAACTTCAGGAGGAAATGCTCCGGAATGAGCATCATCTCCAAAGGGAAAGGGCCTTTCTCTTTCCTCTGCCAATGAGGCAAATTGATGACAGCAGGTGAAAATGAAAAAAAACAAACGAACTGGGGTAGAAGAGAGGGAAAAAAACCCTAAAAAATACAACAAATGCCCGGAGAAGGGAAAAAACCACACGGGCTGACAACTACTCCCCCCAGTCTCTGCGAAGGGGAAGGAGACGTCCATGTAGCAGCCCAGAGCAGGGCAGATGGAAGAAAACCTGCTGGTCCTCTGGCGCCGATCCTCCTCCTCCCAGCAGGCGAAAGGGTTCGGCGTTCCTCGGGCCCCCCCGGACCGAGAGAAGGGGAGGAGGGCAGGGAGACCAGGGGAAGGGAAAAAAAACCCTTTTCCTCAGCTAGCAGGAACAAGAGGAAAAAGCAAACCAAAGCAACCCAAGAGCAGCAGAGCGCTCCCGGCGCACTCCCCCCGAGCACCGCCCGGAGCCAGAGCCCAGAGCCGCTGCACCCTCAGTCGAACTGAGCCCAACCCGCGGCTCCGGCCCCGCCCCGGGCCCTTCTAAAGATACAGCATCCTCGGGCTTCAAACACACGGGGAAGGCATAAAGAACTCTTGTGCCGTCACCCCAGGACAACAGGAAAGAGAACAACCTCTCACCCAGAACCCTGTAGCTTTATCCAGTCTTCCTCGCATGTAAAGGTGCAGTCAAGAAACAGCAGTAAATTATTCAGGATTTCTCCGTGCTGAAGAAATGCACATACCGAAATACTGACCAGTCTAACTGCTGCACAACAACTTTGAAATAAATGAAATAAAGTGATTGAATAAAATGGCAGCCAGTTTTATCAGTGGGATGAGGTAAGTGCCGACTGTGATGTACTCTTAATTTTGTCAGGTTTCTGACAGATTTGCAGGGGAAATCACTTACACTGTGATCCAAAAAAGCAGACAAGCATGAAAACAACCCTCTGAAACAACAGAGCTCATTCTTTACCTCGGGTACAGGTGGAAGTCATCATTACCTTGGGTACAGGTGGAAGTCTTAGAGGGTTTCCACCACCTAGGTGAGTCCTGTAGAATTTTAACTTTTTGGAAAACATTTAGTTTGTGGTTGTAAGAGTCTATCTAAGCTTGTTCTGTGATCAGGAAACTTGTTAAAGAGCTATTTGGACAAGGCCAGTGAGACAAAGTTCTCCCCTCAGAGCCAAATACCCCTGGACTACTCTGCACCTGAGTTGGTAACTTATGTCTTGCCATTGCTCACCCAGAAGGAGCTTTGTCTGAAGACATCAGGAGACTGGGGACACACCACTTCCTTCAGGCTTTTGTTGCAACACACAATTACTCTTCATTTAATCATTTCCTTCAACTGCTCCAGTGACTCATTATAAAATCAACGATACTCACCCACATAAATGCAAGCTCATAGGACTTCAAAAAAAATATGCAAAGCTTTTTATCTCCACTTTTCATCTGCAGCCGACTTCTCTGCAGCCTTGCTATGGCTGCTTTGATCTCACCTTGGCTAACTTCCATGCCATCTTTCACTTCTTTTGGGAAAGACTGCACTGAGTCATTGTCAGTGTGGTTTTATGCCAAGCTGCTTCTGTTCAGAGATGAAATTCCCAAAGTGGTGCCTAGTTCTCCTTTCCTAAACTCTTATTTGAGCACTTTGTTAACTGGTTTTGGTTTTCAAAGATTTGGAGTATAAGGCATCTTCTGACAGAAGGTATGAGGTACAGGCCCAGCTTTATGGAAAACATAGATCTTGTTTTCATGTTCCTAAATAGCAAATTAGAATTACAGGTTTTCATTTGTGGACTCAAAGATCTTGACAGGAATGCCTATCCACTGGTTTATAATTCCACATCATTTGGCAGCAATTGCTCAAATTGCCATAAGCAGTTTAAATCTCCACCAGTCACATAATTTGTTCACTGAAAAGCAAGTATCTGGGTAAAACCAGATGGCGCAGGATCAAGATGTGAAGAGGTGTCCACATGGCACAAAGCTGGGTCTAATAAATACAGTTACAAGACCTCTAAATAATACCAGAAGTAGGTGACTGCCACATCACATTTCCGTAACTTCATCCAATTGCTAAGTATTTCAGGAGTGCAGGAGTGCAGCATACAAACTTTCATTTTTCTAATACATCTAGGTTCCAGAATCATAGGATCTATTTTAAAATATTTCATATATTTACCATTAACTCTGTGAAACACTAACTTTTAGGGTTAGCCTGGATTGTTAACCTGGCTGTAGAGCAAAATTCATTGCTTTTCTGTATTGACAGTTCTCCAGCTTCTAAACTCAATGGCATTCCACAGGTTTAATGGTATCAACACCCGAAGTGGCTAAATCATCTGGAACATTATCGAGGCACAATTTGCTCTATGGATATTTAAGGAAAAGTATGTCAACCCAAGGGAAAATAAAACATGGCCCAGTACCCACAGAGTAGCAGCAGGCAAAAGCTCTGCTGAGCAAATGCTCCTACTAAACCATATTAATTTAGGAGTCAATTTCCTGGGCTAACTTTGCTGTCTTGATGACTATACCTTGATAAGGATTTTTGTGATTACAGAACAAATGTGTAGAGAAGCCAAGATTGGAGACCATCTATTTCACTTCTTAGCCAGTGTCCTCCTTTCTGATCAATCCTTCCTCAGAACTACCCCTGCACAGTGCCACTTCCTGTCACCCAAAACTGCAGCTCCAGGACTAGTCAGCCAGCAAGCAGACCCTTTACAGGGATGGCAACTGAGATGCTCCCAACACTCTCAGTTGCTAACCGGATCCCAAACAGCTGCTTGGCCTCCCCATGGTCCTACTGGGGAGCATCAACCAGGAAAAGGAGCATTCCTTTCAAGTCCAGCTGTGTGCCTGCTCCTCTCCTCCCCCCAGGGGCTGCACTGCACAGGGACTGGAGGCTTTGATGGCATCACCTGAGATTGGCTGCACCTGCACCATCGAGAGGCCTCCAGGAGAGTGGGGATGACAACAGGACAGCAGTGTTCCCACGAACACACTGAGCTCCTCTCCATCAGGCTCTGTAACACTGGTGGGTGTGCAAGACAGCCTTGCAGCCAGAGCCTGAAATAATGCCAACAGCCCCAGATCTTGTTCTTTTTTGGCGCTACTGTTGTCAATCATAAAAACCTGACTACTTTTCCTGCCAAAAGTGGAAACTTTGTAAACATCCCCAAAAATTTACCCTTAGGGGTAGCCTTATCATCTATGATGGAGGCTGTAAGTTGTTAGGAAGCTGCATTAGGCTCATTAGATTTCCTTCACATCCCTACCTTTCTCCTCATTAATCTAAGGTAGCTACAGCCAATGCACAAAAATATATGGAAGAAATGTTAATCTTGATCACTGACTGCCAACAAAAACCTGTAAGCTCACTGGTACAAGCTTAGGACATCTCCCATAGTCTACTCAAATTAATGGCAAAAGATCTTCCACAAGCATATTCTCTATAGTTTTTTGATGGGAGCTGTGATTTCAAACCATATTGCCTTTACTCTCAAAAGCATTACTTAACATTTACATCATAGCAAAGAAGAAAACTCTTTAAAGAGCCACTACTATCTTCTGTTCTAGCTGTAGGTGAGAGGCTTGCTACCATCTCTGTGATATGGGATAACACCTTCTGAGGGAACTGGAGTAATACACTAAGAATTGTCCTTCAAAGCTGCATCTTCCGCTCCTGAGTCTGAAAACAACTGTGCTGTTACACACTGCAGCTGGAGGGACACTGTCTCCATGCCTTTGGTTCCCTGCAGCCACGCCCTGTGTGAATCTAGGATAAGATCATGTTACTTCAATTACTGGGAAGCTTCACTGAAGTCAGGAAAAAATAGCCCGTGTTAAGTGAAAACAATCTTGAATCAATATTGCACTACAGCATCAAGATAGATTGTAATGACCAAAAGTGCAGCTGTACTGAATGTCAGCAGTATTGGAAACCTATGCTGAGTCTGATTTGTAGATTTTTCTTCCTTCTCCCCCTCCTTTGGTCTTCTTCACCCCCACCTTATTTTCATCATGTCCCTTTAATAGTGTTCTCAAAAATCCCCATGTGAGTTTAGTTCCTTTGGAACGGAGCCCTGCACATAAAATTATCTAAAGCAATCTTTCTTTTATTCTAATACTGACATTCATAATCCTCTAAGGACTTAGAAGAAATAGAAGGAATAATATCAATTATGGGAAAAAGGCTTTCATAAACTGAAAAGGCGTTTTGATCTATTAAAAAAAAAAAAAAATCAACCATTTGTGTTACATTTCCCAGGCTAATCCCCAGTATAATTCAAATGAGATGGTTTAGCATAAAGAAAATCATAGAAATCCTTTTTATGGGACAAACCCACAAGGTTTTGTTTATTTAAGATAATTGCAGCTGTGGGATAAAGAACTTTCACTGTACCAAAAGATCTTCATTCAGATATTACCAGAAATTGCTTCTTTTTATTTATTTTAGAAGAGAAAGGTGATAACAAAGAAAAAGAAGTCCAGCAAATCTTAGTTGTAGACTATTACAGCTCTTTGGAAAACACTGGATCACCTATACTCCCTTCAAGGGTACAGGAAGGAACAAAAAAGATGCCTTGAACAAGTAAGAGGAGAACATCCTTCTCCTTCTCCTCAGACAAATGTATTAACAGCCCTGGGTGAGATGCCTTCTGAGGACATGCCTGTCTTGTGCCAACTCCCCAGCTACACCATCCAACCTGCCAAGATGCTCTTTGTGTGGTAGGTATGACCCTCCAACATATATATTAAAGTAAACATAAACCTTGGCTCTAGACTGCCTCTTGAAAACACAAGTGTTTAGGAATAAACCTAAAATCATGGTTCTTCTCCCCATTTCTACCTATGCTTTCACTCCAGCACATACCAACAAAAATCACTGTACTTGCGATTTCACTTATGGGTTAATATTTCGGAGGATTTAGCTTAACTCTCTGCATTTTTCTGATTTCTACATTCTTCCAAGTTAACTAAAAGAATTTGTCAAACAAATAAACAAAATATTTAAGTCTTTTTCCACTTCCCTTAAGAACAAACTAGGAGAAGTCATAAGGGTCTGGTAGCCACATGCTTTTTCAAGCTAAGACAGCTCAAGGAATCATGAATCTAGATTATACTTTTATGCTAAGGTATTCTCATTCAAAGTGAATCCACCCTTTGGGCATCTGCAGTTAGAGTCAGAACAGGAACTAGGATTCACATTTCTCTACTCCTTGCTCTTTCTGCTCCTCCATATCAAAGCACAAGAGTCTTAGAGTTGTGCATTTGCTGTCAGATCAATTACATTCCCAAAGCTCATGGACCCTCCAAGCCTGCCTCTCTTCTTCACCTGATAGACCCCTCAAGCCCAACTTGGAAAACTCGTGTGCAGTTTTACAAATGCTGAAAAGGGGTGGTGAAACCCCGAAAAAGTTGCCCCAAGCTATTTTTTTCCTTTGACTGCTGGACCCAACTTGTCCAGCTTTTCTACTCTGTCCTTCTATAATTCCCAAAAGAACATCCTATTCTTCCATCATATCTACTTCCAGATGAAAAACAGAGTTCCCAAGGCAAAGACAAAATTGAAAAGTGTGGGATCAAGAATAACAGGAGCTGTCCCAAAGTTCATGCCTAACTATCAACAGAACAAACAGCAGCTGAGGTAAAAGTAAGAGTGATGCATTCACTTTTCATTAATAGATTTCAAACCAGTTCACATTTTGTGAGAGTTTTATTACTATAACTCTTTAATCGGATAGAAATACCATCTCTCATTTTAGCATACTCCAGTAAATTATTATAAAGTGCATTCCTATATTCAGGTGAACACGGACTGCATAGCTGACAGTCAAACAAGTAAATTAATTGGCATTAACCTGTTTCTGTGGAGTTGCATTGGCACATCTCACAGTATTTGATGTTGATACATTTTAAAGCCACTAGGAATTAAGACATTTACTTTTTATAGAAAAATGTATTGTGGAACCAGATACCTGCAAAAAATAGCTAGAAAGTGTAACCAGTGTTTATGTCCAAGTTCAACCATCCTAGTTTCATACTTTGCATTTCACATTTCTAATCCAATCATCTTATTATTGTCAGACTCATGAGTCCTGAACACTGAAGATTCCACAAAGATTCACAAAGCTACTTGGCTGTGGAATTTCTTCCCCACCTTTCGTCCCCTTCATTGCTATGGAGTAACCAGAAAACTCACTTTTGTGCTGCTATGCACCCCACACAATGTATGAGCCACAGATATAGTCAGACTTTGCATTTTTCTTTAAGTTTAGCAAATGTAACACACTTAAGAAGCACAGGGCCTTAAAAGTGCACTGTTCCACCCTTAGTTTCATCTATGAACACTCTGCAGCCAACTAGTTTCCAACCATTTACACCAAATACTATCAAACCTTTAGGCAATTTAAAATGCTGAAGATTTCTGTAAGATTCAGAAGTTCAACAGCATAGGGAACATAAGCAAGAGGAATTGTCCCCATCAAAGGCAAACAGATGTTGTTATAACCTTTTAAAAAAACCTCTGCTCTTGGAAGTGCCATAGTAAATATGTAAATATGCTTTGAAATTGAATATCCTTCCTGAAGTGGAAGCCCTGGAGTACAAGAGCTCTTTGAGAGTATGTTTTGGTTTCATGGGATCATATGTATGCAATACTGGGCTGTGCCCAACAAGGCCAGAAGTCATTGCTACCATACCTTCTGGCAATAAGGTTGCAGGGAGGAGACCTGTCCCAGGGAAAGGAACAGGTAATGACTGTGTGTGCACTGTGATGGCATCCAGATGCCTCTGAACAGGCACCAAGAATATATTACCCCAACATACTGCAGGTAGATGGTTTCTGCCTTGCTATAAAACAATCTGAAGCATTTTATATGTCTTTTCCAATCTCTTTCATGTGGAGTTCCCTCACCTCACACACCTTTTCCTGTCTTTTTCCAGCAATAAAAGCTCTTAGAGCTGGCAGAAATTGCATTGCCATAAATTACATCTCCATTATTAGAAATTAGCTGCACTTTCTTTGTTTACTCTGAAAGAGAAATGAAATCTTTATGCTTTTTACACAGAATCACAGACTGGGTAATGCTGGAAGGGATCTCATCTGGTCCCACCTCCCTGCTCCAGCAGGACCATCCCAGAGCACATGGCACAGGATGTGTCCAGAGGGGTCTGGAATATCTCATGTGAGGAGGCTCCACACCCTCTCTGCTCTCTGTTCAGGGCTCAGTCACTGCCCAGGGAAGAAGTTCTGCCTCATGGCCAGGTGGAGCCCCTGGGATCAATCCCTGCCTGTTCCTCTGGTGCCATGGCTGGGCCCCCCAGAGCAGAGCCTGGGCCCTGCTCGGAGCCCTCCCTGCAGACAGGGACACCCAGGGCTGAGGGCCCCTCTCAGCTGGGGCTCCTCTCCAGGCTGAACAGCCCCAGCTCCCTCAGCCTTTCCTCATCAGGGAGATTTGCCTAATCAGCTCCAGGTCCTTCATATCTGCTCCATGTCCCTCCTGTCCTGAGGATCCAGAGCTGGACACAGCACTCCAGATGTGCCTCCCATGGCTGAGCAAAGGGGCAGGATCACTCCCTGACCTGCTGGTACTGCTCTTCCTGATGCACCCTAGAGTTCCATTGGCTCTCTTGTCCCCCAGGGCATTGCTGGCTCATGGCCAGCTCATTGTCCAACAGAGGCCTCAGGTCCTTCTCAAACATGTTCCCTTCTCAGAGGTTTTCCCCGAAAGGGTTCTGGCTCCAGCCCACCCATATGCTGAAGAAGACTGAGAAGTAGGAGCAGCCTTTGGTCTTTGTCCCCAGGAGACTGTTTCCAATGGTGGAATATGGGTTAATGCTGCTATGGTGAGTTATGTCCCAGGTGAGATGCAGGAAAGAACATTTCTGGGTCAGGAGAAAAGCAGAACAAATCCAGATGTTTCACAGTCTTGGGGGATTCAGAAAGAGCAGAAACACAAGCACCACGTGGAAGAGACCACATGGTGCTGGGACCAGAGAAAGCTCTCCAAGGAGAAAGCATGGGATGATGATAAGCTGTTTTCTGTCAGTCCAGTGCACTGAACTTAAAAAC
Source organism: Erpornis zantholeuca (assembly GCA_013400515.1). Classification (NCBI taxonomy): domain Eukaryota; kingdom Metazoa; phylum Chordata; class Aves; order Passeriformes; family Timaliidae; genus Erpornis; species Erpornis zantholeuca. The sequence goes on along the minus strand of VZTN01025897.1, from coordinate 340,037 downwards.
TCTTCAAGGGGGATATCCTGCCTTTGCTAGCAGCCAGCCTCAACAGTTGGTTGCTCATGATCAGCTCGAATGACTGAAACTAAATCATGTTACAAAGCATTTCATCTTCTGTTCAATTAATCTCATAAATTTGAGGCAGGGGATTCATAAGCTACCCATTGTTTGTGAAGTATCTTCCACAAATATTCCCTTGGATCACCTCCAGGAGAAGAGCACTCTCTTTTTCAGTTCTGTCTGTAGCTCCTTCAGAAACCTACAAAAGGCATCTGGAGGGAGTTCATATGCAGAAAATTCTAACAACCCTTTGCTTTAGGGGTGTAACCTCAAAATTTCAAAGGGCTTCTCAGAGGGGTTGCCAAACCTTTCTCTGTTCCCAGACAGGGATCAGGCAGTAATACAACAGTGCCCACAGCTGTGGGAGCAGGGGTGAGGGCTGGGCTGAGATGTCACCCCTGAGCAGTATTGGGAGACTCCTGGCAAGACTCCCAGGGCTCCTCTGGTCTGTCCCACATTGGGGCTGGGCTGCAGCTCTGGCAGGCAAGCCCTGAGGAGGAGCCAGGGGAAGGAGCTGCAGAAAAAATGGAAATATGGGGTACATTGACAGTGCTGAATAATCCATCACTGACCAAAATCCCCCAAACTGCAGCCTCATTTTTTATTTTTGCCTTTTCTGCACTCATAGAAGGGCTGGAAGTTGATAATAGGGAAGGGTCCTCATGCGCACTGGGCTGACTTGCAAAGGCAGTCATCCAAAACTAATATTCTGGGTTGAGTTCCTGGAGAGGGATGTTGGGGTTTTGGGGTGGGGAAAGGCTGGCAACTTTGACTGATCTTGTAAAATTCTTCCTTTACCCCTTGTACATTTATTAGCTTGTTTTCACACCTTGCCCTCTTTGGAGGATTATATGTGGTAACACGATGCAGTCTGGAGTTTCAGTTTTCAAAGGTGCATTCAAGGTTGAAGCAAACCCTGGCACCCCAAAAAAATCTACATTGATTGGCTTCCTAAATTTTCCCTGCCTGTTTTTTGTAAGAACTGTGCAACTTACGTGTGTTCTAACACATCCTTCTCAACTCAATAAAAATGCCATATCTAAAGCTTTAACTGCCATATGTCCTATATAGGCATGCGAAGCATATTTCTTTTTAATTCATATTTTATTGGAAGCCTTACAAAGCACACAGAACAGATGCCAGTACATCAAATTCATCATGCCGAGCCTTGATTATACAGGCCCTGAAGCCCCAACACTGCCATACAATCCTTCCTTTCAGGAAATAAAAGCCAAAGACCAGTTTTCCCACAGGACCACTTGTGGGTAGAAGCTGAAGCCCTTATTACCGGAGATTCCTTGGATACAACTTAAAGTTTGAAAGTTCCTCATATAGCTGTTCACTCATCATAACATGCCTCTCAAAGCCCAGGCATGCTGCTCCAAGGAGGAACGCTCGTCCAAAACCAGGGAAGCACTCAGCCAAATATCTACTTAGAGCTTAGTAGCAGCAGCCTTCTCTTTTTCTCTGAGCAGGAGTGCAGCAGATAAGGAGGGGTACAGGAGAATACAGCATCACAAATAACCACCACCAGGAGCTGCTACTGTGTGCCAGGGAATGCTGTGTCAGCCACAACACAACAGGGTTGTCACCTGAACCAAATCTACTTTGCAAAGAAGAGATTAAAAAGTTCCCTGAGAGCGTGATATGCTATGCCATGACCAAATACCAATTAAAAATAAATGAATAGAGCAGATTCTCACTGGCCTGGCATTTTCTCCTATAGTTTGTGGTATAAATCAAAGCATGATAAACTACAAAATTTTAGATATACTTACATGTGTTTGGGCTGACCATATTTACTCATTCAGGGTTTCCACTCCACCACTTGTTAATGCATTTGGCATGGTCTCATGTAAATTCATCTAGGATTTCAAAGGAAGGTCATTCTCTATTTCCCCCTCCATACAGAGGGAACATGCCAGACCTATGCTGAGGATATGGAATGAGATCACCCAAGATCAGAGTCACTGTGGGTGGGTAGCGATGAGTTTACCCCTATGGCATATGTTGATGTATTCCAAACCCTCTTTATAGTGATGATATATTCACATATTCACAGGAACACAACAAACCCACCTTTGAAACTGTTCCTTGATTTTAAGTCTACTTACTGCTTTATGGAAGTCACTCTGCAGTAATTTTCTGCTGGTGTAATGCTAAATGGCAGCAAATAGGGCAAAAAAGGCAGCAGGGGTGGTGAATGAGGAATATTCACAACAGAGGAGTACAGCAAAGGGAATGCAAGGAAAGGATGGGGGAGGAGAATGAGAGAAAACCAGGGCACCAGCATGCATTTGAGGGTGTAACTTCAGAACCATTCTAAGCCTGTTTGTAAATCACTACTAGGAGCCAGCTGAGTGTGTAGACCCCAAAACCCACATGGCAAGCCAGGAAAACCTCTCTGCAGAGTCAGATTCACTGCATTCAGAGTCAGACCCTGTCAAGTCCTGTGCGTCTCTTTTGTTATTTAGAGCTTTTCAGTCCAAGCAAAGCTTCATGAAACTCATCCAAGCAATGGAAGTCGCAAAAATTTCTGGGTTTTTTGGTCAAAAAGGTTTCATAGCTACATAAGAAAGGAGATGCTGTGGGGAGAGCTAAGAAGCACATGGCAGCACAAAGGAGCACGTGGTGGCACAGAGAAGCTTGTCTCCCCTGGCAGGAGGAGGTGGCACATGGCAGAGCCCTAGGGAGAGGAGCCTGCCAGAAGCTGCCAGGTGGGTGAACAGCGTGGGATCACCCTGCAGAGGGACACTGGAAGGTGTGCTGCTGACATGGCAACCTGGGACAGGGCATGCCGTGAGAATTACCACCATGTGAGGAAATCCTGTGCCTTGAAAAAGTGCATAAAACCAGCTCTTTTCTTTGAATAAGCAATTCAGGTTCCCTGCTGGTCTGGGTCTCCATGTCTCAGTCCCTACAAGATGCCACTATCACATATAAAACCCCTGCAGCAATTTCTTTCCCCTGTGTGTCCAGGCAATTGTCGTGGTCCTTGCTCAGGCAATGCCCTGAAATGCACAAATATCAGTTCTGATCCCACGTGACATGGATTTTTTTCATATTTATTCTGTGCTGTTGGGGAAATAAAGTTTGTGTTGGTTTTTAGCTTTATTTTTTAGACTTTATGGTAAAGAGTTTTGAATTTATTTTTCTTAGAATAGAATTTTATTTCTTTAAAATACATCTGGCTAGTTGGCATAAAATGAAACTATAGCTGGCTCAGTCCCTAGAGTTTAAAGGAATATTTCTGGTCACAGGGGACTTAGCTCAAAATTTATTTCAGGATTATGCACTCGAGGATTAAGGCAAAATAAAATCCACGCAACTCTTACTATTTTATATTTAAAATTTAGAACTGCTTTGAAAAACCCTGGGGTTTTTTAACTTGTAAAAGATTAATGTTAATCTTTTAAGTTTTAAAGCTGAAGTTATCTCTGTAGAAACTGTACATATCTGTGAAACACCTGTTTGCATAAAATGACAGGATTTGCTGAAGTCATACTTCAAATGAGTTTCTTTATTTCTTTTCAAGAATGCACCACACTGACAATCCTAAATCTTCTTCTGTACTTAGGACAGGGTTTCTGAAAGCACTTTTTTAGCATCTAACTCTAACCTACCTCAATCCCAATAGTGGCTTAAATTGGAGCAGGATTATGTCATCTCAGAAGACTTTTGAAAATCCAAAATTGTTCCCTATTATTACTTCATTTAGACCACAATAACTAATTTTTGCAGGGTACTGAACTAACACTCTTAAGAATACAGTTTTCCATGGCTCAAGAGGAATCTAAGATGGAACTTTAACATCCAGATTCATAAAAGCCCAGAAACACCAGGCTTTCACCCAGGTCTGGGTGTGAGGGACCAGCTGCAGGACTGATGCCTGGTGCTATGGAGCTCCCAAGACAGGTTTTAAGGTGTAAAAACACACAGCTCTTCTGAGACATAATTTTCAGTGAAACTATGGCAGCCAAGCTCCTTATGTCAAGCTCAAAACAACCTCTCTATCATTTTCTGAATGGTTTATGGTACCCAGGGGCAGTTGGTACCCTTAGGTGAGACACTACCTGCAGAGCTGCCTCAAACCCTGGGGGCCCAGTGCAGAAAGGACATGGAGCTGTTGGAGAGAGTTCAGAGGAGGCACCAATGGAGCAACTCTGATGTGAGGAAAGGCTGAGGGAAATTGCTTTTTTCAGCCTGGAGAAGAGAAGCTGTGGGGTGACCTCACTGTGGCCTTCCAGTACCTGAAGGGAACCTGCAGCAAAGATGGAGACTATTTACAAGGGCTTGGTATGACAAGTCGAGGGGAATGGCCTCACGCTGACAGGGAGTATGCTTAGATTGGTGATTAGGAAGAAAATCTTCCCTGTGAGGATGGTGAGGCCCTGGCACAGGTTGCCTAGAGAAGCTGTGGCTGCCCCATTCCTGCCCCTTTCCAAGGCCAGGCTGGACGGGGCTTGGAGCAACCTGGGATAGTGGAAGTTGTCCCTGCCCATGACAGGGGGTTGGACTGGATGAGCTTTAAGGTCTTTTCCAAGCCAATCCATTCTGTGTTTCCATGATTTTGACATCCTGATGGTCTTTAGAAGGAACTCCTATAGAGGTCAGCACAAAGCCTGTCACTGACTTCAGTGATTCACAGAAAGAGGGTGTCCACACGACGACAAACCTCAATGCTGCCCTGGCACATCCTCTCCATCCTTGTTTCTTCCATGTGTGTGTCCAGTCAACCCTAAAACTCCTGGCCACACAGTCCCCAACAGCAGCATCATCACCTGTGTGCACTTCAACCAGCCCGAGCTAACACTGCAACAGAAAGAGGGCACAGTCAGAGTATCTCTTCTTTCAGCAAGCTAAACAGCAGTAGATCAATACAACAGAGCAATAGCAGATCAATACAGGTTTGTGAGCTGATTTCTACAAAGCAAAAGTACAAATGCAAAAATGAGCTTGTTTCCTGTTTTCCAGTGTAACACCACTTTCCCTACATCACATTCAAATATTGTCTTGCCCTTTCAGCCAGCTCCCACTTGAGCTGACCACAGCAAAACTAACAGCTCTTGTGACCTTCTTTGCCATATGTCAATTCAGCTGAATTAATTTTTTTTTATTACACTATCCAACTCAGATGAGGAGCACTTTTAATAGTTCTTTGGAAGAACAAACAGCAATGCTAAGAAGGACACAGCAGTTCCAGAAACTAAGAAAAATAGGAGAAGCTCAGAGAAGCTCATCACACCAATGAGCAGTGTGAGACCTGACAAACCCTCCTTACATGGAGGAACCATGGTAGCACACTAAGCTCATTGCTTCCCTTCAGAACAGGCATTCTATAAAATTTCTTATTCTCATCTTTAACTAAAGTTTGATTGAAACTCAACCCCACCCATTCACTCACCCATGGCTTCACAGCCCAGTAGTTGTGTTTGAGAAGCACAAGTGGTTTTGTGCAGGGTTTGTGGATATATCTGCCATGGGAGGAGGAACTATTTTTAGACATATCCTGATGCATCATTGTGTTTATGTAGAAAATTTAAAAACAGTTGGTTAGAGAAAATTTGACTTCTCTGTTAGCACAGGAGTGAGAGCTGACTCACATTTTTATTATCTGAATGGGTCTCATCTACTGGAACCACTGTTTCCAGTAGTTGTATCTTGTATTTCTCACATCATCAGTTCTTCCTCTGCATGTCTCTCCCACACATATTTAAACTTTTGAGTATCAAGAATAAGGGAAGTGGAAACACCCAATTCATTTCAGGATGCAAAATAAACCACTCTTTTGGGGTTAGAATCAGAACAGCAATTTCAGGATATAGTTATTAGTCAATTAGCATCTCCCAAGTGCTTTGTGCAAAGCTTTTCTGGAAGACTGAAATGAAGCCCCAGCAAGCAAAGGCTGCCATGATTTTAGCAGAGAAGTCTTTTCTAAGCTATGCCAAATAAAGTAAACTACAAGTGATCTTTAAGAGACAGTGTTTTTTTCAGTGTGATATTTTCACAGGAAGCATAATACACGTGAGAATTTTGTTGCATCAGACAAGTAATTAGAGAATCATACCCCTGGAAGCCATCTGAAGACAGTTTATAATGAACACTTTTATCCCAGGACCAGCCCTAAATTTTTCAGTTCTCCAAAACCTTTATCTAGCCAACCTGATAGCAGCCTAGGCAGTCTGGTCCCAGTGATTCAGATTCATACTATTAGTTTCTTTTTCTAATGTCTATTTACACACAGTCCTTCTAGACCCCACTGGCATAAGGACCAGACTTTTCCTTCTCTCGTTGGGACTTACTACTATGGAAAACAAAATTTCGAGTAAAAGGGAACATGATTTCTCTGGAAAACAAACACAGTGCTTGAGATTGCAAAACATGAGGCCTTTTCCATGTGGGTTGTTTTTGTTGTTGTTGTTTTAATGTTTTTATCCATGTCTTTTCTCACTGGCTTTAGTCAAAATCATTATGAAAAAAAGTGCTGTTTTCATTGGTGCCTCAGAAATGGAGACCCAATCTGATTATGCAATAATTCAGAAAAGGCAGACTACTCTCATGGGACTGAAATTCTGGTTTCTGGACCAGAATGGTTTCAGAAAAGCTAAAAATTTAGATTTTTATCTGAACCAAGCTATGTGAGGCTCTCCCATCACTTGTTAATAGTCTGGTTTTTCACCTCCAGAGACTTCAGTTTAAGTTCTGGTTTAGGTCACAGTGAGAATGAATTTGGTGGTTTGCATCCTAGTGGACTTCTGTCAAAGGTGAAAAACCACCACACAATCCTGCACAACTGGAAAGTTCTGCTTAAAAGAAAGCCTGGACTGGAATATCAGAGGTCATTACAAGTCAAGACAGAAGAGTAATGGCACAGCTGCATGGACAATTGGGAACAGCACCTGACACAAAGAAGTCCAGGGACTATACATTAGCACTATACATTAGCTGCTGGCTTAAACTGGGACATATTTATTGTTTGTCCAAACTCAATGAGTTTGTTGAACTCATTTTGAAACGATAACTTCATCTATTATTCAAAAAAATCTGATGAGAACCTCATACTGAGCAATGGTGACAAGGAAAGCAATCTCAGACACTGCCCTTTACATTAAATGGTGTGGAATATGCTTTACTATCATCCAAAGAAAATAGCTGTTAGAAAAATTATTTGTTGTACAAAAAATTTTCTGTATGAAGGTATATTAAAAGTTTGATACTGCTGGCCTCAAGGAAAATACAAAAAATAAAGGAAATCACAGAAAATGGTGAGCTGCAGATCAGAGTATGGATTTTACATTTGCCATACTAAAAAAAAAAAAAAAGCCTAAAGTAAAATAAAAGAATGCAAATAATGTCTTCCTCACCTTTCACTCCAGTTGGCCTCCTTCAGTCACACACACATAGGAAAAAAAGTCCTTCTCAGCTGCTCTGCAAACACATAGACACAAAAAGAAGTATAAGCACTCTTGTTTATAGGCAGATGCCGAGCACAGTGTGGGAATGATGAAGCCCTAATGCAAGGGCCTGATTTACAAAAAGACTTTATGTTCATAGATTTGAAATTCAGAAGGCTTATTTTATTATTTTATTTCATTTCGTGCAAGTAAATCTAGCAAAGTGCAGAAAAGCAAAAGTAAAAAGTAAGAAAGTTTTCTCTCTCTCTGGCAAGCAGCTGCTCTCTGTCTCTCTACAGAACAGTGTCCCACTAAATATGAAAACAAACAAAGGTAAAGTTTTTTCATTGGCCAAGGAAAATGCCTTACTAAAACATCTTTCTCATGTTTACATTCCTCATCAAAAATTCTCCTGGGAAGCTGCAAATATTCCCCTTAGAAATTGAGAAGTGTTACTTAGGACACTTACAAAGAAATTGCTTTTTCCAAGCTTGTTGCTGTGATCTCTCGAAGATCCACTAAAAGTCAGCCCACACACAGGCTTCTCAGTTCAGGTGCTCCAAAGCTGCAGGTGCCAAGTGGAAGAGCTCACTGTCCTGTAACCCAAAGGACTAAGAGGATTTCCCACCAACTTTCAAAAAAAGCTCACAAGTGCCTTTGGACTTGTGAGATGGAAAGGTTTTCCTCCATAGGAGTGTCTGAGGAAAAACCAAATGGAAACGAACAGAGTTTTGTGCTGTGAGCATGGATGTCACTTCAGGTACTGGCAGAAGGCTGGGAATTCAACCACCTGTGCTGGACTTTGCAGATTTTATTAAATAAAACCAAAACAATTGTACTTGTTGTTTGTTTTGCTACCACAGTTGCACTAGAAGCTTGTACCCCCATGGCAGGGGGCACTGGAACTGTATGATCTTTAAGGTCTTCAATGTCTCACCATTCTGTGACGCTGTGATTTATTGGACAACATAAATCAGTAAAAAAATTTGTTTTCCTGAGTTTTTGGTGTGTCTAAAGTGAGACTGGAGTCATGTGAAAAGTCACATGCACCTCAGCAGAGTATCAGCCATGAAGAGGGAAGCTGGAGTGACCCACATTATCTTAAAAAATGGGCTCGCACTCCAATCTTTCCATAAAATTTATTGAAAGCATGGAAACAGCCCCCATGAGAACTATGGCATTGGTTTTATCATTCATTTGCAAATATGAATTAAAATACCTATTTTTCTGATGCTATGACAGCTTTACCTGAAGGTTATTTTCTGAAGAATTCAAGTTCAAAATACATTCCACCTTGATAACATCCCTCTCATACAGTGAAATCTACTGCACAATACAGTAACCCTGACAAACATGTTCTTACAATAGGTTTCATCTACTTTTAAAATTTCACATTATTGATATCCACAGCCCATAGCAGAACACCAGCTGTGGAACTAGATGAAAATCCAATTCTCCAGTCCCTTATGAAGGGGACAATAGATATTCAACTACAAATTAGCTGAGGAGGGGTAGAAGAGTTTGTATTCTCAGCAACAAGATTGATGGATTTATGGGAACAGTGAAATAAAAATTAATGTAAATGTAAGTTTAAAACCATACATTATTCTAATTTAAAACAGAAACACAAGAAAGCAGACCTTGGTAAACAAGTGAAATTTCCTTAAAACAAAAGGCTCTTGAAAGCCTCTTCATAGCAGGAGTGAAGGCTCTACACAGTTCAGGTTCCATGTTTGCTCATGTCCACCTCAGAAACATTAGGGCTCAGCTTGATGCATTTGAAGCCACTGATCACAATCCCTGTAACTGCTGTATCAGCTGTGTGCACAATTTAAGAGCCTGGACCTAACCAGGCCTCAAGCCTTCAAGGAGAGGATTGACCCTACTAGTGAGCTCCTGCTTCATAATCCCATTTAAAGCATTTATTTTTGAATGAAAAGTAACAGAAGCCTCGATTCTTTTGAAGCATTCCATTCCTCATAGTGACTTTTTCTGCAAGAATATAAATTACCAGATGGGGTTTCTGCACCAAATTCCACTTCAGACAATAGCAGCTTGATGAAGACCTACATGCACTTTTGGATTGAAATGCTATTGCCAATGTCTTGCTGTGCTGCCACTTTCAGCTTGGAAGTAGATACATTTCAGGAACTGTAAGATGTTCTTGAGCATGTTCAGGACCTGCAGCAATCTGTAGCAGGTAGTAATTGAATCAGCATGGTAAACTTCTCTTTGGAGCCCATTAAAGTCAAATTTACTAGAATAGCCTGCTTCCAAATACAGTACAAATGTAGATTGAATGCAATGATCAGATAATAAGATCAAAAACACAGAGGAAGTGCTTTCTTCCAAAACACATAATTAAATTGTAGAACTCACTAACATAGGAGGCCTTGGGATTGAGATTAAAACCCCCATCAGATAACTACAATGACAATACATCTGTCAGCAGCTATAAAAAACAGGAGTGCAGACTGAACCTCTGGCTGGGAGAAGCACCAAGAGAAGTATTTAAAGTAAAATACAACATTTCAAGGGGATTCCTGTGCAGAGACATGTTCTTTTCCCCCCTGTCCTCTTCAGGAGCAAATCAACAGTCAGAAAGGCAGCACACAGTGGTATGGAAAAAGTTGCATAAAATTGCAACCTCCTTATTTCCTTAGTCATTATGGAAGTGCTAAGCTTTTTGCCTCCAGACCGTAGCTGTCAGCTGAGGAAGGGTCACTGCAAGTGACAAGCTTTGTCTTCAAGCCAGGAAGGGTTATGGCAAAGATTACAATTAGCCCCATCTTTACCAGCTGCACACATTAGGAGAATTGTCTTTAAAAAAAAAAAAAGAAAAAAGTGGGAATTAATTGGCTTTTCCTTCCCCTTGGTTATCAGTCACACCACAGCTGGAATCCGTAGGAACAAATGAGATTGCCACTCCCTGGGGCTTCCCCAGTAGCCAGCATGGGTAAGTTATACACTACAGTCACTATTTTCTGGCCTCAGGGCAATTGTTTATTGCACATGTTATTTACACAACAGAATTCTGCAAAGGCAAGAGAAGTCTGGGTCTGCACGTGAATTTGCTCAGAGAAGTGCACCATCCTACTTCTTTAAAGCAACTTTTCTACTAAAATGACTCCCTGGGCCATTCCATAGAACCACAGATCCATTCTAGTTGGAAAAGACCTCCAAGGTCATTGAGTCCAGCCTGTGACTGAGCCCCACCTTGGCACCCAGACCAGAACACTGAGTGTCACATCCAGTTGTGCCTTGGACACCTCCAGGGATGGGGACTCCACCACCTCCCTTGGCAACCCCTCCAATGCCTGACCACCCTTTAGGTGAAGAAATTCCTCCTGATGTCCACCCTGGACCCTGTGGTTCTCCCCTGGCACAGCTTGGGGCCATTTCCTTTTGTCCTGCCCCTTGTTCCCGGAGATAAGAGCCTGACACTCCCCTCCTGTCAGGGAGCTGTGCAGAGCCAGAAGGTCCCCCTAAGCCTCTTTTTCTCCAGGCTGAGCCCCCCCAGCTCCCCCAGCTACTCCACACAGGACTGACTCTCTAGACCCTTTACCATATTCCTAATGTGATATTGTAGCTCTTTCAGAGTCAATGAGAAAAATCTATAGAATGTAATTCCACATATACTATTTCAGTGCAGACTGGATGCTGAAGTGTCAGATTAGGCAAACAATTAAGATTTTGTAGGCTTTACTCCCAATGATAAGAATGGCTGAATGAGCTGGATGGGGAAGAATTGGAGCATTATGAGACTTGTGTTTGTCTTTCTGCAATTACAGGGGAGAATTTAGATGAAAACCATTCTGCTGTCTGTGGCTTTAATGAAGACCACTTGCCTTCCCTAATCAAAAAAACAAAAAGTATATAGTTGAGATCCAAAAATATCTTGGTTTAATGACGCACACAGGCAGAAGTTTATAAGTGGGTAAACTTCCTTGCTGCACAGCCTCAGTGCACCTGTGCAACAGCTGGGTTTAATCTGTCGAGGACTGTATTTTAGGAGCCATTGCCGGATTTTAGGCTGGAAACAGAATAGTGCCCCACCCAGCCATGTTCCAGTCCACAAACTGCTTTTAACATTTCAGTGAGGGTTGAACAATTGTATTCTCTGGGTTAAAGAAATCCAGGGATGATCTATGTGTTTTTGGGTGTTTAAAGAGAAGAAATAAAAAAAAAAAAGGGCAGTTCAGCCAACAAGAAAACAACCTTATCATCTGGTCTGGTGCAGCAAACAGAGTATCTGGACTTACTGATGTTCACACTTGTGCTACACTCATTACAGAATAGTATGGACAAACAGGATTCTGATCAATACCAGCTAAGTTTATAATTTTCACAGTTTCATTAGAAATAAGATCTGCACTTCTTCTATATCTTTCAACAGTTACATGCATTAATAGTCTGCACCAACAAACATATAGACATAGACATAAAGATCAAATACTCTGTCCAAGGGCAAAGCACAAGTAACTATCAGCCAAATGACAGAAGGGTAAATAAACAAGGTTCTAAAGCCTACAGGCTTTCCCAGCAGCAATTTAGGAGACCTATCTTTGGACACTTTTTTCCTCCTCCCCCTCCAATCGTGGGTAAAATCTTGATACCACTGACCTAAGTGGAGCCAGGTTTTTAACTGTTAGTCTTGCCATACACATCCATCTGTTAAACAGATGGTATGAGATCAGGGTATGATCTCATACCTTCTCAGGCAAAATATCAAACCCCAAAGCATCTAGAGAAAAGGATCTGCATGTGACAAGACCACCTCAGCACCACTGCTTCACCATGAAGACAAGAAGAGCTCTCTTTTCCAAACTTGCAGAAGGCAGGTTTTCCAAAAAGGACCATTAAAATATTGGTTGGCAGGCTCTGTAAGATCTGACACTGCAGGACACAATTTCTAAGGCTTGACACACTCCTTGATACACTGCCCCTTCACCCTTCTATTTTTGAAGTCACTCTTCTGGCATTGAAGATTGCTGGACTGAAAAGTGAAACACATAATAAAATTAACCAAAATTATTACTGAAAAAATAAACCCTCCTTAACGCTGTGATTAAACTGTCAATTTATGGCCATCTGGAAAAGTTATTCCACCAACAATCAATCCAGTCTACTGATGCTTCCTACGCATTCAGAAGCTAATGGAGCATCTCAGTGCTACTTGGCAATGTTCTGTTCTATAAATCACCTAATCATTTAGGCTGGAGAAGATCTCTAAAAACACCAAGTCCAGTTGTTAACCTAACATTACCAAGGCCACCACCAAACCATGACCCCAAGTACCATATCCATGACTTTTAAATATGTCCAGGGATAATGACTTCAGCATTCTCTGGGCAGCCTGTTCCAATGTTTGACAACCCTTTCTGTGAAGAAATTTTCCTTAATGGCCAACTGGACCTCCCCTGGCACAGCTTGAAGCCCTTTCCCCTTGTCCTGTCTCTTGTTATTTGGGAGAACAGACCAATTCCAGTGTGGCTGCACCCTTCTGTCAGAGAGTTGTAGAGAGTGAGAAGGTCCTCCTGAGCCTCCTTTTCTCCAGGCTGAGCCCCCCCAGCTCCCTCAGCCACTCCTGGTCCTCCAGCCCTTTCCCCAGTGTTGGTGTATCTGTTATTAACGGGATGGGGGCACAGCCAGGTGTTCCAGAGTTNAACGGGATGGGGGCACAGCCAGGTGTTCCACGAGCTTTTATTTATTTATTTCAGGCATCAGCCTCATGTACACAAGAGAATGTACACAGCTCATGTCTGCTGACATCCTAAAGATTCTTAGTCACAGATCATTCTTAAAAGATTTTCAGCTAATAGCAAGCTTTTAAAGTTTACAGGCAAGTGTTCTAACCAGTCACTAAGAAGTGCACGTACACCTGTTACAGACAATACTCGCTTGTTAGTCTTGTAATAATGCACAATATCTTATTATTTAAGCTTAAATCTTTGCTAAGCACATTTTTTGCAACTTCAAGACTTCTCTGAGCCAAGCCTAGAGACACCAGCCCTTGTTTTAATGTCCTTGCTGTCTAGATAAATGTATCTTCTTCTACTTCATGCTTTTGCAGTTGCTGAATGTAAAATCTTTGTTCTATTTCTAAAACCTGCTTTTCCCCACAGAATCTGAAAGTCTTCTTGCATTTGGATTTCCCACACCCCAGCTCCCTTCCCTTCTCTGGACATGGCTCCAGCCCCTCAATGTCTTTCTTGTAGTGGGGAGCCCAGGACTGCCCACGGGATTTGCAGTGCCTCAGCAGTACCAGCACAGGGACACTTCCCCCTTCTATCAGCTACAGATCAACGCCCTCTCATCTGTGGCCCCTCTCATACAAAGTGAAGCTGCTGCTCTCAAGGGACAGATGAAAATTTATTCCACAAGCCATGACATTCCATTGGTTAGACATCCATCAAGGGCTGGGACCATGGATTGTGTTCCTTGTTTTGGGGCCTAATTACATGTGACCTGAAGTGCCATCGTTACCACAGAAGTTAAGAATCCTCCTGAGTCCAGTGACCAGGACCAAGCTCTGGGAGAAGCTCTGCTTTAGATCAAAAAGGTCACTCAAGGCTGAATGAAGTGGGAACACTTGCTTTTCATTTTAATGAGTGAGAGGGAGGGCAACTAGCTGCAGTTGACCTGAAGCAAATGTTTTTTCTATAAATTTTGCTGAACTGGAAAATCAACTTCTCACAAAGCCCCTAATCAACACAGGGTTTCATGTTGAATACAGATGGGTAACCCCCCACCATGGTATATTGCATTTTTTTCCTTAGAAATACTATTATTTTCTTCCTCTGTTCCATTTTTTCCCTGGAATTAGCTTCACTTACACTAACCTGAAAGTTTGAGCTTAGACACTTAGAGGTGCAAGGTGAGATTCCTAATCCCTTAGTGCAATCACTCTATGGAAATTAGAAAACCTTCTCATCTTAAAGATTTATCAATGAGTTTCAGTTAATCAAGCACAAAAGAAGGATCTCAGCCTGCATATAATTTAACGCTAGAAGGAAAAGCAATTTACCAGTTTATGCACTAAAAAATAAAAAGTGATCTAAACCCCAACCCTTTGCTCAAATAAACCAGCAGATTTCTGAGTTGTTGAAGGTGTGGGGTGAGGAGACGATGCTGAATTCCCATGGTGTGAGAATATGGGTACACCAATTACATCTTGAAACATGCAACTCATGGTATTATTTGGAGGATGAAAGTTTCACCACAATAGAATGTGAGAGGGTCTTTCTGTCAGTGACAAGCCCTTTCACACGTCTTTGCCCTGAAAAGAAAGGAATGCCAGCACACCAAGTCACTTCTGCATCTCCTGTCACCGTATTTTTCTTTCCCATGCTCATCTTGGCCAGCTGTGACATTGTCCCAGCTCATCTTTATTTGAAAGCTTGATGGTATTCTGGAGCAGCAAGGTGGCCCTGCAAGGCAGTTCCCATCCTCGTCCACAGCTCTTGCTGCTCTTGACCATATTTCATGACACAGATTTACAGGGACAGACAGACAGCTGCCTGACTTACAGACAGATAGCTGGTGGATGGTAGAGCTCTGAAAGTAAGCTCAGACTCTAAACTTCATTTGTTTGTGATTAGTTCTTCCCAAGAGCCTCAAAGCAAAAATTAGCACATTTTCTCACAAGATTTCCTTAACACTTCCTTTCCTTTCATTCTGACCTCTGCAGAAATTCTTTTTGCACAAATTCCCAAGACACACTTTCAACACAGCTTGATGTAAATCTCATTTTTAAATGGCAGCTCTGATTCTTCTACTCACCTTTGCTTTCATGAAGCAACAAGAGATTTTGACAATTGACATTGGGGTGCTCACCATATATCAGCTGTGACTCCTATATTACCATGGGTTTTTTTTTGCTCAAGTATTCATCTTAACAATACCCCTGAATGGTTAAGAAGTGTCTTGAATTTCCCATCTGTAAAACAGGAATTAGGGAACCTTCCCCAACAAACCCACAATAAAAGGCAAAGTCTGAACATATGCATCTAAGGTCCTCAAGGTGAAATTTGGACTCACAATCTGAGCATACTTTTCTTAAACAAACTGTCTAGGCAAATCATTTTTCAGTAAAAAACCAATAAATAAGTAATATAAGTAATAAGTAATGTAAGTATAAGTAATAATTATTAAGTAATATTTAGGTTTTCCCACTATACTTGCACAAGACTGAAACTTTCATCAGAAAAGGGAGGTTTTACTCTTATCTCATGGAAAAGCCTACTTGGGAATTACATACTAGGAGGAATCTTTAGGTCTGAATTCCTTTAAGGAATCTGAGCATACCAAAAACATGGTTCCTATATTGAGGTCAGTCCCAAACTCAACTGACTTTGTTTTCAGCATCTAAAGAAAATGTATTCAAGTTTGTTCAGTTTTATCTGAACAGAAGTCACTGGACCTACTTGGGTTGAATAACTGTGATGAGGCAAGAACTGCATTGACCTGAGGAAAAAAAAGCTGCCAGCCTCAGAACACAAGGCTGCATTGCCCAGAATATACAGGCACTGTGGGGATGGAGCTGTAAGTGATAGATTCTCTGGCCACAGGCAGGTGTGATAGCACATGTTACTGACCAGAGCTCCTGCCATCAGGACACTCCTTCCCAAGACAGGAGCCAGAACTCCTGCAGAAAATTATTCCCAGATTATCTGCATCTGCTCAGACAATTGCATTCAATTTGTAAAAATCTTGACTGGCATTAAGAGAAGCAGATCACTTTGGCCAAGACCTCCCTCTTGCCAGAAGTGACAGCTCTGTGTGTCTCAGCTCCAAGCCTTGCTCTCAGCTCTCCAGCCCCTCGTTGTTGGTTCAGTTGTGATGGAGATAAGTTGTGCTGGCAACCACCAGCCTGTATCACTGTAATTCCTGTGCAGCAGCTCAGAACTCTAGGCCTCTCCACAGCACTGAGCCTTCAACCAAAACAAATTGTTTGTTTCTTTCTGACCACAAGAAGAAGTCTGGTTTCATAGTTTGCTTTGGCTACGTTGCCTGACTAAAAACATGCTATAATGCTAGGAACTCCATGCAGCCCCCTCTGGAGCCAAAGCCATACAGTTGCAGTTTACAGTTCTGACTGACAAAGTAAAACAATTCAAAACTGCTTTCATGGCCATGGCACTCACCAAGCAAACCTTCTTTGTACCCCTCACTTACACACTGAACTCCCCCACCAGTGTGAAGGTGAAGATATTCAATGAAGGGTTTTGAAGGATGGCATGAGAAAGGGTTTCCAGGGACCTGTAGTGCACAACATAGGAATAATTGAGCTAGCATGGCAATGGAATGCCAGCCAGCTGCCACATCAGGTGGCTCCTCAGGTATCAGTTCAGCCTGTCCACAGCACCCAGGCCTCCTTGGCTCACCCTAGGCTGCATTGCAGTTTAGGCTCTCCCAGGGCAAAGTGATCTGCTTCACTCCTCTGACAGCAGCCTGGGAACAGAAAGAGAAATTATAACGTTTGGAAACTATTTTCCAAGTTCATGCTCCTCCTGGTTGCTGGAAGAGCTACCCTGAATCCTCCTTGTTCTTCATATTCTGCTCACTAATGCTGGTGCCTTTGCCTCCACAGTCCCCAGCTCCCTGGCACATCCCTGCTGTAAAACACAGCCACCAGCAGAAACTTGTGATAAGCCTCAGCGTGGGTCAAATCCTGCAGTTAATAGAGACAGACAAAAACTATACTGAACTGGGACAAATCTGTAAATTTAACTCCCCATCTTTTGTATCATCTAACAGTATGTCAGAAGACCATAACCCAGTCTAAAAGAGGGTAAGACAATGTGGTTTCCTGAGACTGGGAGGGACTGGAGCCAGTGACCTAGGAAATCCCATCCCTTCCCATGCTCTTCTTTTCTTTCCATGCTCCCTTCTTGCTGCTACACATCTAAATTTAGGCTGTAAATTAATTTTAACTGTAAGGGGCATGGGGTTGACTCTTTTGAGTGTCTGACACACTGTAAGAGCAGGGTAACTAAAACACAAATGCTTATGTAAATCCATCTTTGATTTTGTAATCAATTTAGTTCACTAATTTGTTGCAGGGATTGGCTGTAGTAACATGCCAGAATTTTTACAGCCTCTCTGCCATAAAACTGACAAGCATAGGTTTTCTGGTTTTGTTTTTACTTCCTTTCAAGTGTAATAACTTCCCTTTTCATAAAATGCCAACATATTCTTTTAAAACTGTCAGGCTGCCATCAACCTGGTCATGATCCAGTGCCAGGCCATAGCCAGACAAGATGAGTTACAAGGTAATCTTTTCTCTGCCAAACAATACAAAGATACTGGCACCTTTTCTCATGGCTGCAAATCAGCTCAAAGGGCCACAGAAATCAGAAACCCAAGAATTACTTCTTCCTCTTTTTGGGGTTTGCCTTGCAAGGAAAGTGGTGTTCTGCAAGGAATCTAATGTTTTCACTAATAGCACACTAGCTTCTTCCCTTTCTCCAAGCCTTTTCCTCCACAGAAGTCCTGGATATAATTCTAATGAAATTGAGGACGCCTCTCCAAGTTATACACTGAATTCCTGAAGACTGATTTCAAGGAAACGCTACTCCCGAGATGAAATGCAAAGCAGCTGCACAGCTTTGGCAGGGGAGACTGCACAAATGCCACCAAAAAGTGAATCACTGCCTCAGCCTAACTGGAAGTGTATCAATATTCCTACTCAGGAAGGTCATGCAGCAGTGGGGACCAACCTTGATTACAACATGTAGAAAAAGTAGTATAAAAGGCCACAGAACCAGAGGATGGACCCCATTTTTTCATTTGGCTGCCATGGAAAACTAGGCTTTTCAAAGCTTCTCAGCTGGTAAATTAATACATCAGCATGGTCAGAGTTTTAAGAGAGATCTTTAAAGCAGTAGTACTTTCATATGACTTCAAGACTGCACCTACATTCTTTAATTCTATAATCCCTCCAAATTTGCTTTTAAATGATTTGAGATGTATGTGGATGGTACCAAACTTCCACCTCCTTCCTCCATCTCACAATTGTGTATTCAAAGGAGGGCACGCCAGCCTCTTAATTTAATAGCTCTGGAAGGACACCAAGAACTGTGATGAAAACAAGTGTCTCCATGCAGGAGTTGCTGGGATAAATGCAGAACCATCAGGTTTCCACATGCACAGACCAGGTAGGGATTGTAAGAAGATCCAGTTAGTGCTGCTGGGAGAATATTCTTTTTTAAAACACATTTTTAATTTTATGACCATAAAGTATACAATCAACCTACAGACATTAGTGCATCAATCCTTCCTCATACCAATTTGTTGCGAAACATGGTACTTCTGTTTTGCCAAGCTGAGAAAAGTTCACCTGGACACTGACTGGAGTCAAGCTGGTTTTCATTTTTCCTACATAGCACCATTGGGAACAGAAATTCCAGGAGCCAAACCCTGCCATCAACCCAGTGTGGACAACTCCCTGCTTCCAATAAGGCAGAGCAATGCTAAGTTTAAGGAAGGATTTGCATCCACAGTAGCAAAATAGTTTAAAATGCCAAGACATATTTGAAAGCAGAGACAGCCCCACACTCTGGCAATGCTTGCTGAAATAAAAGTATAAATATTAATTTCTTTCACAACAGCAAGCATATAGGGATATATTATCAGGTATTTGCTGATAATGGTGTGTTATGGAGCGATAATGGTATGGAGGAAAGGTGAAATTTTTTCAGAATGACTTCTCAGAGTAGAAGTGTCCTCTACAAAGCATTGAATTAACTAATATATTAATGATATTTATTGCTATAATTACTTGGTATTAGAACAAATATCCACATATGGTACTTGTGAAAAAGCCCATATCCATCTCACATATCCTTTTTGAAAACTGGGACTATCACTGGAATTTAGTCAGCTTTGGGCTCTACACAAATGATTTAGCAACACACAACAGCCATTTATCAGAGAATTCCAGCAAGGTATTATCTTTGGTAAATGTGAATAAGAATTTCCAGAAGTTACAGGTCCCCAGACTGGTAAGGGCACATAAATCCAGTATTCACAATTCCAATGTCTGCACTTTTTAATCCAACAAAACATATCATTAATGTTTGCAGTCATGTTAGAAATCCCAACCCCCCATGCCAGCAATATTAGACAGACGATAGCTGAATACCAAACACACCAAATTTTAAGGTATGAAGTTTGAGACAGGCACACAGAAGATGATAGGAAAACTTTCACAATACTTCAGCTCAATTCTTCCGGAAGCATGAAAAGAATGATTAAAGAAAATAAAAAAGAAAGGTGACACAGCTCACTGAAAGCATGAAGTGATTTAGGAGTTTGTCTAGTTCTGCTTAGGAAGCCAAATGAACCACTCACCAAAGGAAAATGATATCCAGTAAGGAAAGGAAATCAGATGAATACACAATTTACACACCGTCTAGATAAGAGATATTTACCTTCAGATAACTTTAAATTCAACTACTGAAATCAAGTATTTCCGGTCTCCAAAACTCTTGTGACTTAGACCAACATCTTTATAGCTCTAATCCATGTAGTTGGAGATAAAAAAAAAGAAAAAGAAAATTAAACAGAGCTTGAGGTACCTACACTCCAACTCAATCTGTTACTGGATACACAGCAAGATAAGGTACAGTCAATAAGGAAGTCCTCAGGCAATCTTCTGCCTATAGAACACCCCAAACAAAGTTGTCCTCTTTTTCTTGCTCAGTATATTTCATTTGAAATGTTTAACTAGAAAATGGGGTTAGATTAAAAACAGATTTCCAGGGAGAGCTGCACTTCAGCTGCACTCCAAAGCTCAGTGCAAAACATTAGACATGCAAGCCATGATGTTGGAGAAACCAAATTTCCACTCTTAAATTTATATAGCATAATTAGCAACAAATCTACTCAGAAAAATATTTTAAATATATTTTGGTGGTTAAGCAGCACTTTCCTATCTGATGACATAATCATATTCTTTACATCAAATCCAGCTTCACCCAAGAGCTGCTTTTGACGTCAGCCTAGTAGTGTAAAAGCATATTAAAACTATTGTGAAGTTGAATTTTACATGTGCTTCAAGACATCTTGAAAAAAGTGGTAAAGATTGTCTTGGTGCTATTGGAACCTGGTTTCTTTGCCAATACATGAAAAGCCTTTCAAGGTTTCACTAAAGAGAACCACTTAGGTGGTTGGAAAAACCCTTATGACCCTTGAGTCCAATGACTTCTCCCAGTCTTTCTCTTCTCCTTCCTCCTGTCACCTGGAAAGCAACAACATACCAGCATAATACTTGTCAGTGGATCATGTAAATCAAATCAGAATGTACCCACTGGATCTCAGTGGCTCAGGAATCAGCACCAGAATCATTCTCCTCTCAATCTCCACAACATGGTCTGTAATAATGCCACAGAACTCAGGAGAACAAGCCCCCAACAACCCCATTTTGCACATCATGCACCAGCCTTGAGGATTTTGGACAAAGGCATGTGGGCAGGTGTGAGACAAAGGGGAGAGCCTGCACGTGTGTCCTACCAATGAGCTCAATGCTCCTTCTAGGTGAAAACTCATGTAAAGGAAGCACTGGTTTGATGCCAAAGCTCTAATACCAACCTAACTCCTCTCTTAAGGAAAGGACTCTTAGGAAAAACCATGTGCTGTTGGGTGTCTAGAGAGTGAGCATTATTATGAGCAAGGATCTAGGTGTTGCATGCACCTAAAAAGTAAATTTGGCTCTTGCCTCAGAGAGCTCCCAAATAAAGATGTCAAGAGAGAAGATACAGATTCAGGCATTCAGTCAAAAGACAAAAGGGATGCAGGGACAAAAACAGCCTTGTAAAGTACCTGCAACAAGCTTTAGACAAAACTGTATTTGCAGACATTCTGGAGGTGCAGGTTCAAGGAGGATTTTGAAGGAAAAGAACTTAATGTGATTTTGTATAACTCTACAAGGATCCTCTACTATATGAATAGCAGCAGTAGAAGAGAAGCTTTACATACTCAGCATATGGCAGTGCATCATTTTTAAATGAAAAATAATAAAACAGCTCATGAAATGTCACAAACATACCTTGAGCACAGGGTGATACTTTTAAATTATCTGTATTTGTTTTGACATTCCAGTATTTACTATTTACCTATTCTTTGACATTAACATTGAACCAATCTGACTTTATTTTAGCAGGCAGCACTTTAATAACACTCTAAAACTTCAAGTTTCCTCAAAAATGCCTTCGACATGCAATTTGGATGACATCCAGGTGTGAAAAGCCACCTCTAACTGAAAAGCACTAAGAAATGGAATGAACTTTGGCACGGAGAATAAGTTCGGTTATTATGAAAATACAGTAAACATGAAGAGTAGATGATGTGCCACAGGGAAAAGTCTTACACAGGTTGATTGCCTAATCCACATTTCTTTCATGGACTCCAAATCATAACATACTGGTGAGTAAAGCAGTGCTAGTGCTGCAAGCTGCATTCACACACCAATACCAACTTTAACTGTATTGAACATATTTGCCTTAAAGAAGAAACAGTCCCATGGTAATCTCACAGTCTACCTCAATCCCCCTATCCCAGGCACCCCACAGCTAGCAGGGGATCACTTTCTGCAACACAAATAGGAGTGGGAAAAGACTAAATACACTTTGAAACATTTAGCTAGTAACTTTTAAAAAAGTAGTTTACCTTGAATGTGCATCCCTTTTCCCTTCAGTGCTGGACCAGCACAGCTGAGCTCACATCAGCTTCAAGGGTAGTTGCAAACCTTCACAATCATGTTTTGCCCTGGATTGTTTGCTTCAAAGAGAAATAATTAAAAAAAAAAAGAAAATAGGAAAAGCAAAACAGGGCACGGCACTAACACTGTCCTTTCCCCTCCTGTGGCTGAGCAGGACCAAGGATTAGCTTCTTTGCAGAAATCCTCTAGAGAAGAAATAATAAAATTTTGCTCTTTACAGGGGTATGGCCATATTTTAGGAATTGTACTACCAGAAGAGGGAAATGTTCTCACAACTAAATGCCTTCCTTGCATTCTTTCCCGGCATTCATGGGACAGAAAAAAACCAAAATAAAATAACTACCCTGCCTCACCTGGTCATTATTAATTAAAGAGCTAATCAAACTGGAAAGGCCACACAAACCAATTAAATTAGAAATTTGGAGAGAAATCACTTTTTTTGGGTTTTTTTGGTTTTTTTTTACTGTTGCTCTTCCATTGTTTTTTAGGCAGGGGGAGAGGAATCAGAAATTGTAATTTTCTGACTGCATGGACAGCCAAAAACCAGAACTGACTTATTTAACATGGGAGGAAGAAAGGTGAGACTTCTGGTGAATGGCAGGAAAAACCCAAACACCTGTCATATTAACTAGAAAGAAACCTACTGTCTACTGAAACTCTACTGTGTATGACCCCACTTACACAAAGCTTGAATTACAGGATATTTGTTGTAACAAACAGAAAAATCCCAGGGAACCCAAGCCAGGGGTCAGGCTGGGCAGTCAGGCAGGGCAGTATGTCACAGCTCTGTCCCCAAGCTGACAACCTTTCCCCAGTGCAAAGACCAGCCCTGCCAAGGAAACACAAGCAATTTGCCTTGCCAGTCTCTTTTTTCTCCCTTGGCCACAAGGCTAGGAGGAAGGTACTTGTTCTGATGCTTGCTCCATAGGAAGATTCAGACAGGGGAAAGGGCAGGCCTGTTGATGGGAATAAACTCTGTAATGCACATAAAGAGTCAGTGGGTAGTGGCAGAGGGACTTGAGGAACGTCCTTGCTCCTTTGCCGTCCTTCACCTGCATGACAAGGAAATTACAACAATGTGCAAGGTGAAATTACCACTTGTGCAAGGTGAAAAATCCTTTCTTACCATCTTGAGTCTCTAAATGATCATCAGGAGAAAGCTTCCCAAAGACCAGTCCTCAGGTCCTTACAAGAAGCAGCTGGGGAACTTATTACCTCATGCACATGCAGGACAGTTCAGGGCTCCTCAGGACAGGAAAGACCCTGAGAAGGTCCAGTGGAAGGTAACAGAGGTGATGAGGGGACTGGAGCATTTCCCTGATGAGGAAAGGCTGAGGGAGCTGGGGCTGTTCAGCCTGGAGAGGAGCCCCAGCTGAGAGGGGCCCTCAGCCCTGGGTGTCCCTGTCTGCAGGGAGGGCTCTGAGCAGGGCCCAGGCTCTGCTCTGGGGGGTCCAGCCATGGCACCAGAGGAACAGGCAGGGACTGATCCCAGGGGCTCCCCCCGGACACGAGGCAGAACTTCTTCCTTGGGCAGTGACCGAGCCGTGAACAGATTGTCCAGAGAGGGTGTGGAGTCTCCTCACTGGAGATATTCTAGAACCATCCAGACACAATCCTGTGCCATGGGCTCTGGGATGGTCCTGTTGGAGCAGGGAGGTGGGAGCAGATGAGCCACTGTGGTGCCTTCCAGCCTTACTCAGTCTGTGACTTTGTGACAGGTCTAATGTTGAAAGAAGCAGGATTGCCCCAAGGAGTGCGGGGCATGCACTCACTCCTTGGAATCCAGCCTCTCACCTGTCATATTTCATGGCTACTTGATGAGAAAATAAGGCCACAATTCCCTTATAAACCAGAAACAAAGCTCACAGCATCAGGAGTATTACAGCAGAGCAATAGTGGTAGGAAAAGGGAATACGCTCGGTGATTGCTTAACATAAGATCCCAGCTTAGGAAAGTAATTCCTCAGTGCCTGCAGGTCAGGCAAAGCAACTGGCTAACACAATATCCTGCCTCTAATGGTATCCAATAGCAGATGCCTGGGTAGATGTGTATGAGAAACACTGAAAAAATAAAGCAATTCTCCTTAAGATCTTCATTTTCAGCTTTTAGCAATCCCAAGTATTATGGGGAGATGAAAAAGAAGATCATATTCCTGCTGATGTCTCCATGGACCTGTGCGAATCACCATCCTTGGGTGCCTCTTTTGCCTTACCCTTTCCTCCACCTTTCTCCTGCTCTTCACACCAGAGCACACCTAAGCAAAGGGCTGCCTTGTAGTGCCTATGAATGACACTCAGGGTCATCTCAACAAGGTTTGCAGAAGAAACTGTAGGAAAATCCCCATCCTCATGTTCTGCTTCGTGTGCAAAATCAAAGGGATGATAGATAAAAGCCCTCAGTATGTAGTCCCTCCTCACTTTTTCTGCTGCCAGAAAAACAGAGGAACTGAAAAAAAAATTATTTTTGTGACTTTGTTCCTTTCCATACAACATCAGTAGTATAGAACAAATTCAGAAAGTAAGCAGGAATACAGCAGATGCCACATAGCAGCTACTGCTGCTGCCTTTGCAAGGACTGGGGATGACCCACTGGAGAACTAAGATAGCACAGAAGATGGGAAAGCCAGGCACTGCTTTCCACAGAGAAACTGCATATGCTATAATCAGACTAATCTTCTTACAAATGAATTGAAAATTCTTTTGAAGACCCAGTTAGTCTTAGGAAGCAATGGCATATATAAGCCACAGCCTTAGTGTAAACTACTTGCTTTCCAATGTATTTGGGTACCATTATCAAAAGTGGATGCATACAGCTGAACGATAAAACAACTATAATTGAGGAGAAGATTTGGCCTGGTCTCAAAAATCAAGCTGAAATTATAGTTACATCCATATTAAATAGAAAAAATACCCCAACCATTAGTTTCCTAGCTTAAATCTCTTGCTGAAAACACACTTTAAAATCTGATACTAAACAGTCCAGCCATAGTCCTGATACAAAATACAGTACTACAGATGACACACTAGGAAAAATAAAACAAAATTAACATACCAGTGTTTGTGGCTGGACCACTGTACCATTACTGGCATTTTGCTTATGTAGTGATTCCATTGGTGTTTTGCATNCAAGGTGAAATTACCACTTGTGCAAGGTGAAAAATCCTTTCTTACCATCTTGAGTCTCTAAATGATCATCAGGAGAAAGCTTCCCAAAGACCAGTCCTCAGGTCCTTACAAGAAGCAGCTGGGGAACTTATTACCTCATGCACATGCAGGACAGTTCAGGGCTCCTCAGGACAGGAAAGACCCTGAGAAGGTCCAGTGGAAGGTAACAGAGGTGATGAGGGGACTGGAGCATTTCCCTGATGAGGAAAGGCTGAGGGAGCTGGGGCTGTTCAGCCTGGAGAGGAGCCCCAGCTGAGAGGGGCCCTCAGCCCTGGGTGTCCCTGTCTGCAGGGAGGGCTCTGAGCAGGGCCCAGGCTCTGCTCTGGGGGGCCCAGCCATGGCACCAGAGGAACAGGCAGGGACTGATCCCAGGGGCTCCACCTGGACACGAGGCAGAACTTCTTCCTTGGGCAGTGACCGAGCCGTGAACAGATTGTCCAGAGAGGGTGTGGAGTCTCCTCACTGGAGATATTCTAGAACCATCCAGACACAATCCTGTGCCATGTGCTCTGGGATGGTCCTGTTGGAGCAGGGAGGTGGGAGCAGATGAGCCACTGTGGTGCCTTCCAGCCTTACTCAGTCTGTGACTTTGTGACAGGTCTAATGTTGAAAGAAGCAGGATTGCCCCAAGGAGTGCGGGGCATGCACTCACTCCTTGGAATCCAGCCTCTCACCTGTCATATTTCATGGCTACTTGATGAGAAAATAAGGCCACAATTCCCTTATAAACCAGAAACAAAGCTCACAGCATCAGGAGTATTACAGCAGAGCAATAGTGGTAGGAAAAGGGAATACGCTCGGTGATTGCTTAACATAAGATCCCAGCTTAGGAAAGTAATTCCTCAGTGCCTGCAGGTCAGGCAAAGCAACTGGCTAACACAATATCCTGCCTCTAATGGTATCCAATAGCAGATGCCTGGGTAGATGTGTATGAGAAACACTGAAAAAATAAAGCAATTCTCCTTAAGATCTTCATTTTCAGCTTTTAGCAATCCCAAGTATTATGGGGAGATGAAAAAGAAGATCATATTCCTGCTGATGTCTCCATGGACCTGTGCGAATCACCATCCTTGGGTGCCTCTTTTGCCTTACCCTTTCCTCCACCTTTCTCCTGCTCTTCACACCAGAGCACACCTAAGCAAAGGGCTGCCTTGTAGTGCCTATGAATGACACTCAGGGTCATCTCAACAAGGTTTGCAGAAGAAACTGTAGGAAAATCCCCATCCTCATGTTCTGCTTCGTGTGCAAAATCAAAGGGATGATAGATAAAAGCCCTCAGTATGTAGTCCCTCCTCACTTTTTCTGCTGCCAGAAAAACAGAGGAACTGAAAAAAAAATTATTTTTGTGACTTTGTTCCTTTCCATACAACATCAGTAGTATAGAACAAATTCAGAAAGTAAGCAGGAATACAGCAGATGCCACATAGCAGCTACTGCTGCTGCCTTTGCAAGGACTGGGGATGACCCACTGGAGAACTAAGATAGCACAGAAGATGGGAAAGCCAGGCACTGCTTTCCACAGAGAAACTGCATATGCTATAATCAGACTAATCTTCTTACAAATGAATTGAAAATTCTTTTGAAGACCCAGTTAGTCTTAGGAAGCAATGGCATATATAAGCCACAGCCTTAGTGTAAACTACTTGCTTTCCAATGTATTTGGGTACCATTATCAAAAGTGGATGCATACAGCTGAACGATAAAACAACTATAATTGAGGAGAAGATTTGGCCTGGTCTCAAAAATCAAGCTGAAATTATAGTTACATCCATATTAAATAGAAAAAATACCCCAACCATTAGTTTCCTAGCTTAAATCTCTTGCTGAAAACACACTTTAAAATCTGATACTAAACAGTCCAGCCATAGTCCTGATACAAAATACAGTACTACAGATGACACACTAGGAAAAATAAAACAAAATTAACATACCAGTGTTTGTGGCTGGACCACTGTACCATTACTGGCATTTTGCTTATGTAGTGATTCCATTGGTGTTTTGCATTACATGGCAAAACCATAGGTTCCCCTTCTAAGAAAAGAATTGCTTGATGTGCCAAATGGTACATCTGGAGAGAAGTACTGCCAGCCTGCAACGATAACAACAAAAATAGACTAATCCCACCCTTGCTGGCTAGGTTTCTAAATGATGATGCTCCTCACAATATTCCTATTAGGAATCATATTTTGGTAAAGCTTTCAGGCTGGAAAGCATGTTCAATCCATTATTCTATGGCTTTTTCGTTTTTCTGGCAAATCCAACAGCTGCAGGGGAGATGACTGTGGGTTTGGTGAGATATCATGTATTATTAGTGCTTTGCTTTAGCTTTTTAATCAAATTATTCTGTGACCTTTCACTGTCAGAGACATTATCAGGCAAAAAATTGTTTGATCTTCAAATGAGTAATTTAAAATGAAGCCTTCTGATGGTGTGGATTAAGTGTCATGTCGTATTTAAGGTTCAGCACATGTAGAAGGGAAAACAGGTAGAAAGGACCTACTAGATCACACATGATCCAATATAATACGTATTTCCAAAGCCTATTACACTACTACCATATAAAGTCTAGCAGGCCCTTACAAGCAGTGATTTTGCTACTTCTCTGCAAGGTTTCTGCACAAATCAAGCTTCTCCTGGCAATGGGTTTCCTGCAGGAGAGGCCTCAGTCCCCCTTGTCTAACTCGTTGCAGGGCTCTGCATGGCTGAAAGTCTACAGATGGGCAACTCCACGTGAAAACCTGCAGTGCAGCAGACCTCTGCTGAAGCATTAAATTATGCCTCCTTTTTAAGTGTTTTCTTCCTGACAATTTCACTGAAAGAAAGAAAAGACATCCCAAGCATTTTAGCCTCCAAAAACTCAAGTTTACAGAGAATGATAGAAACCATAGCCAGATCTGCTGATTTAACCCCAGTAACACAAAGTACTACCCCTGCCAGCAGAAGGAACACAGCAGATGTTTTTGAAGGTGCTACTGCAGTAAGGAACATGACTAATTCAGAGTAGGTTCAAGACATCAGCAGCCCCATCTGTCCCAGAAGATGAGGTAGGGATATGGAGATGCCTCAGAGCAAGGCTCTGCTTTGTGACTGCTGTGCCAAACCATCCAAGAGCACAACCAGGCAGAGGTGCAGCTGTGTCAGAAGCTGGAGGAGCTCTCTGGTTTTGAGGTTTGTAACAGTCGTGGCATTACAAAAGGCCATCCAAAGAATATGGGTGATTTTTTTTCCACTAAAGGTGAAAGGTTTTCCAACTGAATACCTCCCTGATTTGGAGGCTCCATGCATCCTTTTGGGAGCTTCTGGAAAGTGGCCTACCTTATAGAGCTTGGAGCAAAAGTTGCTCAAAACACTGTTCTGGAGTTGTTCACAACCAGTCTGAAATAGTCTGTGGATCATTTTAAATATACAGTAGGAAAAAAAAAGGTGATTCCTTTTTCTAATGAATATTTCATCCCCAAAAAATTCTATAGGGCCAACTGAGATAGCTGAGACAAGATACTTAACCTGGCAGTAGAAATGTTTCAGGGATGACACAGCAGTGTAGACACAACAAAGGTGAAATATTTTAAATCCTGTAAAAACCCATGGGTCATTATTACACTCTGCTCAGGGCTGGACGGGTGAGGAAAGATGAGGCTCTCAGGGTTTCATCCATGCTTAGGGATAAGCTGCCTTTATGCTGTAAAATTTCTCATCACCAGGAACAAAGACACTGCAGGGTGGGATTGAGGGCAGTGGTTTTGAACAGCACATTGCCCAAATCCCTTCCAGTTTGGGTGTATGGGACAGTGCTGTAGATGTCTACTGGGGAGGTACATTATTCAGACTTCAACTGGGTAATTAGCACCTCCCATAGTATCAGTGAATACTGAAAAATACAATTAAGCCCAAACTGAACTTCTCAAAAGTCTCCATTCATCCTCTTCCCCACGTGGACAAACTGCCAATTGCTTCCGTGTTCCATCATGTGAACAATGTAAATTGTTTGGACATTTACCAGTGCTTCCTAAAACTCTAAGCACCTCCTCCTAAACTGACCATGCACTTTCAAAGACAGACTTGAAGGTTGCAAAGGAGTCAAGTTTGGCAAACTCACTTGTCCTCCAAATATATTGGCATTTTTCATCTCACACAGCAGTTCCTTTATTTTCCCAAAGATTAGAATTTTTCCATTCCAGTAGGTATTTTTCAGGATTGCTCTTTAGTTCCTTCCTGAAGAAACATGTTTGAAAATTGATCTTATCCAAATCATTTCCTTCTCTGACACAGAATATTAATGGAAGTTTGAAGAATGAATTCAGAGCAGCATGCCTGTCACCAAGGGGATGAGGAGTGCCCACAGTTAGACACAAAGTTATGGAACTTTCCAAACAGCTTTGGAAGGCTGAACTCTACAAAGTTTATATTATTTGTTTACTTTCATTGCCCAGAATTGTGCTTCATTGTATTGAACAACCAGCCCTGAAGTCTTCCTAGTGACATTCAATATGTGTCTCTTATTTTAGTGTCAGACATCAAATCTACAAATCTAGCTTGCACAACACATATCATGAATTTTTACCTAACTTACTTTTATGCAGTGAAAACATTGTTTTTCCTGAAAAACAATGTAATAGCAAAAGAACAAAGTTCACAGTGAAAATAGTGTGGCATGGTTTTATCTTATGATAACACAACAGTTCTTTAATATTTAACTTTTATAATAACAGCTGAATTAGATACATGCTTCCAGAGACACAAACTGTTCCAAGCCTGGCTGCTTCACAGATGGTGGATGCAGAGATTAAGTGACTGCTTGAAAGTAACACAAGAAGTCTGTGGCAAAGTCAAAAACTGATCCAAGAACCCTCAACTCCTCACTAGAAGGGTTATTGTGCCTTCTGACTAGTGCTATTATTTTGTATACCTGTATATAGTGTTTGCCCTCACCTGGCTTTGTTAAAATTGTTCTCAACACCATTAGAAAACACCAGCTCTCACCTCCAACAACCCCCATGTTTGGCCTCACAAGTCCTAACCCCCCTTACAGCTGAGGGAAGGTCCAGGAACATCTCCCAGCAGAGCTCCCAGACACACAGCACTGACATCCCATCTCTCTCCCATCCTATGAACTCAGCCCCACAGACCCCCCCATCTCCTCACAGCCCCCTGAACAATCTGCCTCACAATCTATTTGCCAAACCTGCAAATCTGGCAGCATGGTGTGCCAAGTCTCACCCGCCCATTAGTTTCTAGAAGGAAGCTGTGCTTCAGGAACTGCTTTCCTATCCAGTGTGGGAGGCCCATGCCCACCTGGTGCCCAGCAGCTCCAGCTGTAGGAACGAGCTGTCGGTGCTCTTTGAGGGATCTTTGCAAGTACATTTTTGCAGAGCTTCAGTTCCAGTGAAGATAACCCCAAAACCTTCACCTTTTATTTGGGATAACTGAGAATATGGAAACTGAAAGATTGTACAGGAGGGATTCAGAAAAATACAAGCAGCTGCTAACCACTCTCATTGCTGTGTGTCAGTGGGAAATAAACACCAGACGTGCTCCCTCAAAAACCTCCCAGATGTGATTTGTCCAGAACTGCAATACAATCAGAAATACAATCCAGGAATTGCACACCAGCATGTCTTGGCATTGATCACCACAAAACAGCCACTGCACCTCATGTTCACACAGGACTGCCTCACTCAGGGTCTTCCTAAGTGAAGAGAAATCATGGTGTGCCAGAAGCCATCAAATCCAGCTTCCATAAATCTGCAAAAAATGATAAAGGAAAATATAAACCATGAAAAATGCTTGCAAGGAGCAGTAAATGAATATGGAAGTCTACAGTACATCTAAAATCTAAAATTAATCACTATTTTAAAAACAGTGATTATTTCCCTTTTTAAAACTCCTTAGTTTTCACAAACACACATACCTGTGTTTATTGTTGCATAAGCCAGGCCATCCAGATTTGTTCTTATTAGCCAGATTCCATAATTTATAGTAGGTGAAAACCAAAAAGCTGGATCCTGTCAAAGGATGCCAGATAACTTGTGATTAAAAAAGATTTCGGGGATGAAGTTTCCCGAGTAACCACGGAAAAGCCACATATTGATCACTTGAGCTCAGGGTTCTCCCTTTCCCAAGGGAAAGGACAGAAAAACATAATCTGTTTATATCAGTTTGAGAGGAAGTGGTAGAAAGAATGATTGTAACAGTGCCTTGTCCGACATAATTTCCTCATGCTCTCAGCATCTGCTGATTTTTGAAGTGCACAAAGTGTACCTTCGCTCAACTTCTCAAAATATATGAAATCTCAATTATTTCAGAACAACAAAATCAAAATGAGGTGATAATGGATATGTAAAACCAGTGCTACCTTCTCCCTCCCTCAGTCCATCTGCAAGTGCCAGCAAAGCCTGTGCAAATTTATGTTTGAACCCCATCAGCACCAGTGCAAACATGTTATTCAGAAATATCAGAACAACAGAATTTACTTCATTAATTTCTAATCCCTGTCTCCAGCTGGAATAGTTCCCATTGAAAGCTCTGGAAGCTGTGGAATGGCAGTGACAGCAGAGAAGGGAAAGAGGATTACCATCAAAGGGACTTACCCTACAGTGATCGCTTGCCAATATTAGCATATGCATATTATATTTAATATAGACATAGAAATGGCAAGGAAATATTCCTTTCAAACTATTAGGTTATGCCAATGGTTATGGTTTTGAAAAAGTAGAATACCTTATACTATTCATTAATTTAATCACACGACATGGAAAACAGCACTGTGCTTTTCCCGACAGGCATTAAGTGGAGACAAATAGGCCTCGCATGGAGACTCACGCTGTTCATTTGATCAGTAATCCCTGGAAGACACTCTGTCATTGACATGTTATCCTCCTGTTCCACAGCACATTGGACAACTTGCTGGCAGTTTCTTTCTCTGAAAACCTGCTGTCACTTCAGGGTGTGCTGGGCAGCCTCCAGCACGTAACAGGCTCCAGAAGATGCTCCTAAACTCCCAGTGCCTTGTAGGCTTTGGCAATGACCAAAACGAGAAGAGATAAGATGCTGAGCATTTTCTGTGAAGATTCTGCACCTTAGCAATTCAAAAGCTGGATCTGTAAACCCATTCATTTACCTCACCAATAAGATAGGATATTTTTTTTATTTTAGGTTTATTTTCATGGAGTGATAGGGGATAGCAGGATGTCAGTGAGTGAAATCGGAGGCATCTGCTAGGCATTCAGTGCCTGATCATTTCTAATGCCATGGGTTGGAAAAGTTAAATCTAGAATTTGCCTTAAAACAAAGAGGAGAAAAAACAGTAAATAAATAACAAGAGATACGTGGCTGTGGGGCAGGGACCCTTGGGATCTGGCATTTGGAGAACCATCAGTGGATTTGGCACCCAAGGAGAAGCAGTACTACTCCTGCCTGCATAGCAGCTTTCACCAAATCCTCCCCCCCATATCCAGCACAACCTTCATAGTAACAAGTTGTCCTTGGTATGACCCACGTTTCCAGCTAGTAAAGTCCTCCTCTCTTCCCCCCATTCCCTCAGAAGGCATCAGTTTTCTATTTTAAAAATATCAAGTCACCCTATCTCAGCTGCATTATAAACAAAGACAAACAAAACAACCCAAAACAGTTTCGTGTGTGTGGAACAAGAGAAAAAACACTTCAAACCCGAAGAAGTTTCCAATAAGTCACTCATTGAAATTCAGGAAGAAAAAACCCCAAAGAGTAAAAATACCCCCACGTATCCAAGTTCTCTGAGGCCATTTCTTTCCCTCATCTGTGTTCCATCATCTTCTTCCTTATCCAAAAAAGTTGTGGTGTCCGTGGGAGTATGAAAAAACATTGGTGTGACCACGGAAAGGAACTCTCTGTCTGGCAGCAGAAAGCCATGCGTTATCCCGTCTCCAGGAACTCAGCCTTCCTTTGACGGTCATAAATATTCTCTGATGACAAAGCAGAGGGTAGTCATTCAACCAGACTGAATAATACTGTACAACCCTGAAAAGCACACTGGGATCTGTGCTCTGTCCCCAGCCACAACAAAGACCCATGGGAACCAACCTGATTGGCCTCGTGTAGGACACCCTGCGCTGCCACAGCCACCTTCAGGGTGATTCAGACCCAAGTGTTGGACTGCTCTCATTCACAGGCCCCAGCACACCCAGTGGCCATAAATTTTATCTGAGGACAGTGTCATCCAGAGCAGCCCTTGGCAAAGGACTTGGGGGTGGTGGTGGGTGAGAGCTGGACATGCCCCAGCTGTGTGTGCTGGGACCCCTAACTCACAGTGTGCTGGGCTGAGAGTGACCAGCCTCAACCACACATCACTGAATGGCATACAAAGGCTGAAGAAAGCACCAAAGCACAGGCTATCTCATTAATGATTAGGCTATTAAAGAGTAAACAAAAAGTTTTGTCACCTTTTTAGTTACACCCTGTCCTTGGGAGTTTTCAAAGCTTCACAAAACATTTAGACACAAGTTTTTTAAAGGGAGGAAAAAGAAAAGAAAGACTCATTACACCATTAACTTTACATTACACTGTGTAATCAAAGATTGCCTAATTTTCAGGAGAGCATTACTTGACATCTTGTTGCATAAATATTCTACTTGTGCAATTCAATCTGGGAATGATCACTACTCTATGTCATAGTCTTGCCAAAGTTATTGACAAGAAAATTATCTTCATGACCAACCTTGCCCTAGCCAGAAGGAAAAAAATTTCTAAATGCAAGTCACTCTCTTCTGCTGGCCTCCCTTTTCACCCCCCAAACCCCAAATTAATATATTTACAGTGAATAAACAAATAATCACTTTATGCTTACCCATATGCCATCTCCTTTTATGGTAGCCATATAAATTAAATTTGATCTTGCCCTTCAAGGTAGAAACAAGTAATAGAACTAATCTGTTTATTAGTTAGTGTAGTTTGAGAATTATACTCACATTTCTGCCTTTAAGAACGTGAGGGATTGTTGACAAAATGGAGGCCAAGCATGCATTTATGGCGCATGATATCACCGTGGGGCTCACAGAGGCAGTTTACTTATTCCACAGATGACTGCCACAAGAGAATGTAATTGCTCAATAATGTGTCAATGTACCCATGGGAAGCATTTAAGTCATCTGAGACCTGCACTGGAAATTTGCCAGGGACCCTGGCAGTACCTCTAACTTGCACGAAACAGAGGAATTGTGGCCATCTTCCGCAATAAGGATAAACAGAACAAGGGAAAAAGTCAGGACGAGTCAAAAAGCCACCCCTTTCTCAGAAAACTGAACACAACTGGAAGGGGAAAAACTGTACCCCAGATTCAGGAAATAAAAGCTGTAAGATTAACAAACTTCCAAGCAGGCAAGTCAACATCAGTGTGGTACACTCCAGCAAATGAGATGATCTGCATCGGGGAGAAATTACCTCACCAAGAATTAAAGCCTCAGAAGTAGATGTAACACCTGACTGAAAAGCTATTTATGGACAGTGAAATCCTCGTACCATCTGCACCATGGCTTTATTTTTTCAGTCACAAGGCAAGTTAAACTGAACATCCAAGTGATTGAATACTTGAGCGAGGTAAATAACAATCAAAGCTTGCTGAACACTGCAAATCAAGTAGCACCATGTAGGATCAGCTAAATAAATCAGAGTATTTTCCACTCTTCTCAAGATTTAAAGGGTCATATTATGAGATCCAACTTTGTGGATGCCTACTTTTAAACACATAACTACTTCCATTGATTCTGAGAACACTACCCAAATGTTTTAGTTCGGTACATGAAAATATCTTGGTGAACGAAAGCCTTGGTAAGGAAGTCATCACTGGAAGCTTTGGGAAGCTTTTCAAGCCAATGGAAATTGTAACTCTCTCCAATAAGACAAACAATAATGTAAAGAAACCCTGCAGCTAAAGTGAGAATAACCAGAGTCCCCAGTGGCTCAAGTTAAACAGGAATTTACAGCCTTTCACAGCATTCTATTGGAGAATATTTCATTTCTTTTCCAAATCGTTTACAGGATGTTTTCTGTTCACCTTTCCTCAGGACACAGCTTAGAAGAACCTGTCCCTTTCTAGCATAAAAGGGTTCAGTCCTCAACCCCACAATGAGTCAAAGGATCTGATTGAAGAATATCCATTTGCCATGCCATGATGCTAAGCTCAGGGCCCACATGTGATCTACTCCATGAAAAAAAAAAAGTAAAAATCCTAGTTCTGCTAATTTCAGGTTAGTCTTTCAATCTAGTTTTTCCCCCCAGCCCTCCCTCTGCTTCTCCCTCCCACCCTGATCTGACTTTTCCTGTTTCGAATGAGATTTAGAAGTCTGCCCAATGGCAGGTGGGTGGAGGCACTCCAGAGACTATGTTTGTTGGTAGCCCAGCAGTGATTTGTGGTTGACTTTTTTGGTTGCCCACAGGAATTTCCAGGGTGGTGTAAACAGACAGATGTGGGTTCTTTTCTGCTATAGAGATCACACCATAGAGAGATATCAAAGGAGAAAACCAAGCCCATGAATAATGCACTAGTGGGAGCATTTGAAGCTCTGAACTTTAAAGACTGGCCTCCGAATTTATTGGTTTAATTGTTGGGTATGGACACTTAGGCCACTAGATAGCTTTTGAAATCAAAATATCACTGAAAGGTTTCCCGAATATTTAGAAGTTTATACAAAGTGTAAGTGGGCTCAAGTACTGGCAAACTCCAGGCTGGTCCCGCCCTGACAGCACTGCCCTAATCTCACATGCTAAAATTGTTCTTTTCTTCTTCCCCTCAGTAGCACAGTGGTTTGATTTTTATGTCAGTGAGGCATTTTAACAACATGGCTCATTGCTGCTGTAACACTGGGAAGTTGAATGGGAGGATTTCAAGGGTATGGATCAGTAAAGCTCCACTGATTTTAGGCTAACTCATACTGATCAGGAAATTTTGCCCCTTGTTCTTTCTTTTCGTTTGTTTCTACTGTTACCATTATGCAAATGCTACTTTTGCATCCTGATTTCTATGTGCCTAGTGCTCATACAAGACACATTGTGGCATTTTTAGCCTTGAGATGAACAACTAGCCCATGATTAAAACCACATTAAGTCAATGGTGCAACTTGCTAATTGTTCTTATTTTGGAGGTGCCAACTAAAGCTTTTCTCATAATTTGTATTTCCAGGAGGATTTATGTATGTTTCTGTCAGTCTACTTTGGAGCATGGCAGGTTACAGAGGCACATTGATTCATGGCTGGACATGGATTATTTTAAGTAGAAAGAAAAAGGAGTCCTGGTTTTAACAGCCTTGCACTGTCATCTTGCGGTTGCAGTGCTCAGTTTCTCACCCTTATTTGGAAATGCCTTGAAATGAGAACTCAATTTGAGCAGGAAGAAATGGTGATAGCCTCACTCCCAGGGCTTTGGTTTGTTTGGAAGCCTCCTTCCTGACATTCTTGAGACAAGAAGGCAGAGTGACCTTGCCAACTGTTTCCACTTCAGTTTTTTCCATGTCCTTCCTTAGTGAGAGGAAAGCATCACCTCCTCCATAAAACCATCATTATTTAGAAGACTTCATCTTCTCCAGCCTTACAGCACTTCCACTATGAACATGTGCTCCAAGACAAGTTTTCTGGGCAGTGTCATGCACAGTTCTCCTTCCTGCCTGAGCTTTAAAGAGGGAATGCTCTGCCACCATCAGCTCCTGATGAGGGACACATCTGCTTTCACAACTGAGGCAAATCACTTCCAACACCTTCTTGGCTTTACCCACCAATCTTCACTTGCAAACAGCAATTATTTTTGCCTCTTTTCTGGACTGCTCAAGATACCAAGAATGGGATTATCCTTGTAGACCCTTTCAAGAGTTAATTTCCTGAGTTTGTCCAGAAGACAAGAGAAAGCCCTGAGCCAGACTTCCCTTCATCTCCAGCAGTGCTATTCCCAGACAGAAAGCTGCTCTTCCACCTGCTTCCTTATATCCTCCTGCTGGATAAAAAGCAAGATATTCTGCAAAGATAGCCTAAGTCCACCCCCTCCCAGTGAAGCCTGGCCAAATCATCTATCAGTGAGTGACCAGAAATGAGGAAATCAACCTACCTAGTTACTTGGATGTGCACAGTAGGATGTTACCCCAACCTAAACCACACATTCCAAAAGTTGCATTCCTGTCCTGCTCAACAGGCAATACTTAGATCTCCTATTATACAAAATCCTCCTTACCATTTTACCAATACCAGGAATCAAAAGCTTAAAAATCTACACTGTTTCTGTTTGTGCTATTCACTTCAGTCATTTGTGTCAAATTAGAGGAAAAAATCCTCATAATGTCACTCTTGTTACATTCAATTTCAGCATCTCTATTTGGGCTGCCAATACCTTGAAGAAATGTTTATTTTTACAGAAACCACAGTTAAGAGTTAGGGGCAAAAAAAAAATTAAAAGATTTCTTAGGGACTTAGTTTAGTGCTTGGGGAAAAACCTACTGTATTTTGATGAGAATTGCATTTCTATTGTTCCCTTGAATAAAATTTAGAGTGCGAAAAGTGATTTTCCCATTTTCAGAAAGAATTGTCTTACAGCTTAAAATGTTGTAAACCATACTTACTTCAACTTTTCTTTTACACGTGAGAATTGTCATGATCTTGCAAATGGATTGCCACAGATAAGATTTGTGCATCAACCCAGAATATCACTGCCAGCAAGGGATCCTCTGTGGGCTTTGGAATCCATTAAAGCACCATTCAGAGTCTCTGTGAGGGTTATACTCTAAAACAAGATATTTATGCAAGATGTTTTTCAGCTATAAGGGATTTTAAAGGGTTAGAATTATCTATTTTATCCTCACACTTTCAAAATGACTACAATTTAGTTTAGCTTCAGAAAAAATCTTCTTCAGAGATAACATGTAAAACCACTTCAGAAAGAGGATTACAAAATAAGGGGGTGGTATGGAAACTTTGGGAGCTGAGAGTTACCACCAGTGTGACTACTGTTATCAAACAAATGGACTGAAATCACAGATTCATAGAACCATTCATGTCAGAAAAGACCTCCAAGTTCATTGAATCCAGCCTGTGACTGATCCTCACCTTGTCACCCAGACCAGAGCACTGAGTGCCATGTCCAGGCATTCCTTGGACACCTCCAGGGATAGGAACTTCACCACCTCCCTGAGCAGCCCCTTCCAACACTTGACCATGCTTTCAGTGAAGAAATTCCTCCTAATGTCCAACCTGAACCTCCCCTGGCACAGCTTGGGGCCATTTCCTTCTGTCCTGTCCCTTGTTCCTGGGGAGAGGAGCCTGAACCACCCCTGGCTACACCCTCCTGTCATGGAGTTGTGGAGAGTCAGAAGGTCCCCCAGAGCCTCCTTTTCTCCAGGCTGAGCCCCCCCAGCTGTTCCTGGTGCTCCAGGCCCTATCCCCAGTTCCATTCCCTTCTCTGGACTCATAAATGTGAAGAATCTTATTTTTGGCATGCTGAGCAGAGATGTCAGGAGACAAATCCGACTGACAAAGGGTGTGTGGGAAAGTCCAGTCACCATGCATGGAGATGCCCTTGAACCCAGGGACTGATAATCTGCAGAGGGAAAAGCAAAACCAAACCCACATGGGGACTCAGCTCAGCCCTGGGGAGCAGGATAAGCTGCCATCTCCCCAGAGTGCAGGAATGCATATCCCACAAGGCTGACAGCACCAATCCCAGCTGCTGCTGCTGCTGCTGCTGCTGCAGGGCTCTGAGAGCAGCAGGGACCACCTCTGACAGCAGGAGCAGCACACACTAATTCCATCCTTCCTCTCCCTGCTGGCACTGCCAGCCCGCCTGATAATTGGCACTAACTGCGGCCGTGGTCGCTGTGATGTGGCAGCTGTTTGCCAAGAGCTGGACTGAGACCACCAACTCACTTCAGACAGGCCACTAAACACCCATCTGAGGGTAACCACGAGGTCGCTCTCAACTTGGGTTCAATTCAAACTGGGGACTTGGAGGTGAAAAGGCTCCGCATTCAATTACCAGTCCCCTGAGTCATCCCATCCACCCTCTATAGTTATTTTAAAGTGCTCTGGTAAGCAATATCTGAGAACATTACATGTGTTCAAAATGCTAAAAATATATGTCTAAGAAGGCAGGGAAAAGATCAGATCACTCAAAAGTATATTTTCCTTTCTCTTTAAAAAGAAAATTAAAGAAAAAAAGAAAAAACATAATTTACTTTCAAGTTGCTTTTTCTTTTTCTCCCAAATATTTTTTCCACACCCTGCTTTGCCATTCCAATTAATTTCTTGCAAATATCTTTAGAATACAAAAGAGAGACTGTTCTTGGAAAAAAATAAATGTTCCTTTTACCTCTGTATTTTCTAAATCAGTATTAGAAAGAAGGTGAAAGTACTTCGGGGGGAAGGGGCATGAGAAGGGTAGCAGGAACAAAACAAAATGCTAAAAGATGGATTAAAAAGGCCCCACACTGAAAACAACAAGTTCCAGGGATTCCACCCAGGGTTTCTCCAGCGTGTGGATTTGTTTTCAGAGCGACGCTGCCCTCTGGTACCCCAGGATATGGTATTTTCAATGCAGCTCCAGAGGGTCACCAATCCATTTGTGTCACCTATCCTGGGATCTGACAACTCTCCCCAGGGGCTCAGTTAAACAAGCCTTCAGTTTTTAAACAAAGTGGATTTTAATTGAGCAGCACCTGTGGCGAGAGTCTACTGGCATTATTAAAAAGCAAATTTATCACAGTGAATCATAGAAGCAGGAGGTGGGGGAGCCAGCAGGGAGGGGGAGTCCACACGTACATCATACCTGCAACACAGAACCAGTCTTTTCATAAAAAGCCCTTGGAAAAATGCGTAGGATTTGACTGCACCCCACAAAGAGTGTTTTGCCCAACAAGCTGTTCCCAGGGTGCTGAAAAGCTATCATTCATAAAAAATTATTGAGGGGGAAGGAGGTGGCAAAAGGGAGTTCAGGAGGCCAGGGATACCAGTGGGAGCTGCAGAATGAGACCCTCTGTAAAACACACACCTGTTTTTGGCCACCATAAAAGCTTAACTAGAAAGCCTGAAGTTCCAAATTGGGAGGGGTGGGAGAAAGGGGGAAAGAGGGAAAACATAATGAAAGCTTGTCCTAATATCAAAATACACTTTAACCCCTGGAGTGCAGACTCACAACAGATGGCTGCAATTTAGAATAAAGCCCTGGCAATAAGAAAAACACAGAACAGAGGAAGAAACTCTTCCAGACACATATTGGTATCATCAAACAGACATGAGCTTGCAGCAAAGACTGGTATTGCACCACTTCATAAAATAAGTGGCTAAAAAATCTGCATCTGAAACAAAATTTAATAAAATTTAATGTTGGCCTAGAGAGCAGTTGATAGGAAGTGCCAAGGTGTGTCTAAATGTAGTAACAAACAACTCCACTGAGGAAGAGTTTACAAGGCAAGGAGTGATGCCTGAGAGGGCCACCTAAAAAAGAGAGACTACACAGGAATAAGGGAATAAAGACAGGTATTTATTTGAAGGGCCTTCAAAGGTATACCATGGGGAGACCAGACACTACTCCAAGAAGGATCCTGGGTCATGAGTTCTTCACACTTTTATAAGTTTGGTTCATTTGCATATCAGGGTTAATTATCTAATTATAACCTCAGTTAATGATATAACTACCCCAAATTTGCACCCCTCTTGGAGGCTTTTAGTTTACACATTTTTGGGCCTGGTGTCCTTGAGGTGGAAACCTAGAGGGGTTTGTTGTGTCTAACCAGCATGAGAGAACAGCAGCTAACGGGCCACAAGAAACTTCAGAGTTACACTAGCAGTACAGGATTTGAAAAATAAAAAAGTTAAAACCTAAGGCATCAGGAGAAGAGGGTGAAGCCAACAGCTGGATGACACACAAACGTTTACAGTGACAAGGGATGTGCTGTAATTTTAATGACACTATTAGCAAGATCCCTTGGTGATTTGTTGCAGTGTTAGGCACTCACTTTACCCTTGGGGAGGGGCAGAAATGATGTGCTCAAGCCTGTCAGCATGTCAGTTTAAAAGACTTGACATTAAGGACAAGGCTCATCATAGGTATCAGTCACTAAGGATGCTTTTTACCCTCAGGAAATAGATGGGCATTTTCATCCATTATTTCCTTATCAGTGTTTTCCCATTTATTGCACACATAACACTGCCTTTTTTCCCTCCTTGTTTATGTAAATCAGCCTCACTTCTAATCAAAAGTAGGCATAGCCTGTGATATACATAAGAAATGCATGGTGCTGAATAAAGAGGGTAAGGAACAGAAATACCACCCACTCTACATCCCATGTCTGGGAAAATGTGGTTTTGTAAATGGTTTATCAACAATTTCAGAATTTGCTTTTTTTCTCTTTTAAAATCACAGCTGAAGCAATAACCTACTTCTCCCCTGCCACAGTGCCTTGATTGGCAAGGCTTGCTTCAACTTTTTTTGTTAAGACATTGTCAGCTTGGACTTGGATAGAGAGAGACTATTTGCAAGAACATGGTGTGACAGGACAAGGGGAATGGCTTCAAGCTTAAAGAGAGTAGGTCTAGATTAGATATTAGGAGGAAATTCTTCCCTGTTTGAGTGGTGAGGCCCTGGCACAGGTTGCCCAGAGAAGCTGTGGCTGCCCCATCCCTGGAAGTGTCCAAGGCCAAGCTGTACAGGGCTTGGAGCAACCTGGTCTAGTGGAAGGTGTCCCTGCGCATAGCATGGGGGTGGAATGAGATGAGCTTTAATGTCCTTTCCAACCCAAACCATTCTGTGATTCTATAACTGTTTGGATCTCTTTTTCTAGAGATTATCTTTTTTACTCAGCCTATCTTACCTACGCTTCCATCATGCTTCCCTTCCTGCACTTTAATTCTCACATTTAACATTAACAGCTGAATAGTTCTGTAACAAATGTAGGTAACTTCCTCCACAGTTAATACAGAGGTAATCTGAAGCAGCAAACTGATTGTTCTCCCCCAACTCCCACCCTTAAAAAAGCCCATGGACACTATTTTCATGATCTGTTCTGTGAGAAAAGTGTCAACACAGAACATGCAAATGCTCAGTGTTAAACTGATTCCTAGCCAATTTTTTTTTTAATACACTTAAGCAATATAAACAGGATTTATCATGGAAGCCAAATGCTTTTATAAGCAGTCATTAAAACAGCTCACTGTGCTGGCACACTGAGGCACTGAGGATCTGGGAGTCTATTCCGGGCCCCTCACTGCAAGAAAGACATTGAGGGGCTGGAGCCATGTCCAGAGAAGGGAAGGGAGCTGGGGAAGGGGCTGGAGGACCAGGAGTGGCTGAGGGAGCTGGGGGGACTCAGCCTGGAGAAAAGGAGGCTCAGGAGGACCTTCTTGCTCTCTACAACTCCCTGACAGAAGGGTGCAGCCAGATTGGAATTGGTCTGTTCTCCCAAATAACAAGAGACAGAATATGGGGAAATCGCCTCAAGCAGTGCCAGGGGAGGTTTAGGGTGGCTATTTAGAAAAATTCCTCCTGGAAAGGGCCATCCAGCCCTGGCACAGGTTACACAGGGCAGTGGTGGAATCCCCATGTGTTCTGATACACTGAAGGTGAGGTGAGGTGAGTTTTGCTTCAATCTAAAATTGCAGAAAGGAATTAGGTTCTCAGCATACTAGAAAACAAGATTAAAACCCAAATTCACTTAAATGTTGGAATCCAAAGCAACCATTCAGGCTAATTTTTTTTCATAGAGAAGGAAAGAAAGAGATAAAATAGGAAAGCAGGAAAATGCCAAGAACAATTATGAGAAGCACAGGAAAGGGTTTAGCACCTTTACAGGTCGAGCGCTGGCTCACAGCGTGCAGTGCAGAAGATCATCCCCAGTGAAATACCTCCAAGAGCTGCCAGCGAGCCAGCAGCAGAGCAGAGCCACAGCAGCAGGACCAGCAGGACCAGCAGGGTGGGGCACAAGCAGCCTCACAGGAGCAGCCAGGACACCAAAGAACAGCACAGAGAGCAAAGACTGACACTCTGTAGATTTTGCAGCCCTGTGGCAGGTTGGGCACTTGCTTATAGGGTGGCAATGTCACATCTCCTTCAGAGCAACAGCATGTCTATGGAGAACTCCCTCTTTGCTCCCTTTAAGTTCTTTGGCTGCTCATTGGTATCCAAGTGAAGTTCCTTTGATGTATCAAAAAGTTTCTTGCTTGCTTGTCTCATATATCAAAACTCTATTGCTTGTTCCCCTGATGTATCAATAGTTTATTACAAGTTCTTTTAATGGCCTTGCAACAGGATACCTCATTTTCTAAAATAAAGCAGTTTCTAAAATTTTTTTAGAGGCAGTTCAAAACTAACTTTCAAGCCTTAACATTCAGAGAGGCAAAGGAGAAACATTCCTTATTTTTTTCTTGTTCACTACACCTCCCTGGGGCGGGGGTTCAACAACTGTGTGGATATGGCACTTGGCAGACATGGTTGAGTGGTGGCCTTGGCAGTGCTGGGCGAATGGTTGGGCTCAATGGTCTTAAGACATCTTTTCTAATCCAAACCATTCTATGATTATAATAACTTCCAGTAAATAAAATTTCAAAACCAAAACTGACCAGCACAACAGCTGAAAATCCCCTCTCCATCCAGACTGAAGACTTGGCATGGATTATGTAATTTATCTTAAATACTTTTTCCTTATTACTGTGCTATGAACACGACATAAACATGTATTTCTGAAAACGAGGTCTGCAGGAGAATGATCATCACCACCATTTGTTCTCCTAACGTCTTAGAGTTAACACTACAATGGAGAGGTACCTCAATGACTAATGCACTACTATTTCACTGAATTATTGAGACTTTTTCCCTTAGGCAACACAGCTTTTGTGCTTACTTTGATCACATTTTCAAAACCCCACGAGAAGAAAATGTTTTAAGAACAACCCCACAAAAAAACACATTACAGACTGTACTTTGTGTCTTATAACAAATATTTACCATGAATGTATGTTAATGCATGAAGATTTTCAGAACTCTTGAATTATTACAGAACTAAAGGCATTGTGCAACAATTCTGCAAGTGGACAAACAGGTTGAAATACTTCCTGAATGAGAAAATTAAAAAATCAAACACAAATCCCTTTTGTGCAACTATGTTTCTACATTTCTATGTTTTACAGTACTCAAAAATTAAAGGTAACTTTAAAGATTAGCATTAATGTGTTATGGAAGACATCTTAGATTTAAACAAGACCAAGTGCAACTTACAGTGTTTCTTGCTCAAGAACTTCTGTGACATCTCCACGCCATCCCCGGAGTGGCATCAGCTGCACTT
Source organism: Erpornis zantholeuca (assembly GCA_013400515.1). Taxonomy (NCBI): domain Eukaryota; kingdom Metazoa; phylum Chordata; class Aves; order Passeriformes; family Timaliidae; genus Erpornis; species Erpornis zantholeuca. Next base: position 295,420 of record VZTN01025897.1, on the reverse strand, counting down.
TGGAACTGAGATGAGATGCCATGCAGCAAAATCCAGGAGGTTAATTTTAAATGCTCTGGGCTTGCCTTGGTCTTTACCTCCAGCTGTGTTTTCCTTTCTCATGAAAATCCATGCAAAACTAGAATTCTCTGATTTGTCTGAATATTTTCTCTTTGCTATTTAAATATTTTAACTATTTAGGTATTCTCTGAATTATATACTACTTTTAGGGTACTCTGTGAGGTTGCAGAAAATGCTGAGCAAACTTGCAGAGTATCCTTGATTCCAACACAAACTTGATAATCTTGGAGCTCTTTCCTAACCTTAATGATTTCATGATTCTATAAGGCAATTAAAAGCAACACAGTGCCAATCCTGTCCAAATGAAATTTGGGGTGAAAGTAGACAACTTTTTTATCTTAGTCTGGAGAGGGGAGGCTCTTCCTAAAAAGATAATTTTTGCACAGCAAACTTCTGCAAGTGTCCAGAGAGCAGGAGGGAAGATGCAAACTAAGTATACTCTTTCATTTGATTGAAAACACATTTTTCACCTCCCAGGAGTTTTCTCTGGCTCTCTCACCCCATGATCCACTTTTATTGGTTTCTGCCTTCTCCAGTCTAGGCAGTTCCTAATTCCATGTTAGATGGACACCACCAGGCAGGTCTGAGAGACATGCAGAGAGTGTCTCAGTTCTTGCCTTCTTTTGCCAGCACCACCCTAGTGAGGGGCAACAGCTGTGGGAAACATCCTGTACAGACACTGGATCCATGATTGGAACATAAATTCAGCATATTTAGCAGCTCAGGCCCCATGCCTCTGCTTCCAGTGTATAAACTAAAGTTTCTCAGAGCCTACAACATGGCCAAGTTCAGGCTGGATTATGCTGGAGGAAAATTCACTGTGCTCACTTACATCAGGAATAGCTAAAGCTTCAAGAAAAAGTTGTTTTAGGGATACTAAAGACTTATAAAAAATCAATGGCAGTTTCTCATCCTCATGCATTTCTGGATGTTATCAGAAACTACTAGAAGAGAAAGTTCCCTTAGAGAAACCAATCAAGGCTAATGCAGGATGAAATCCCCTCACTGGAATGGTCATGCCTTGGTGGAGCTGCAAGAGACTGGAACTGGCTCTGGACATGGAAAAGTTGTTGGCAGAGTGGGGGCAGCTCGTCAGGACCCTGGACAGCACCGCAGGGAGCCGGCGGTGCACACTGCGTGAGGGGGACAAGCATTTTAAGGTTAATGGGAAGTCCAGGGACTCACAGAATCACAGAATGGTTTGGGTTGAAAGGGACCTAAAAGACCATCCAGTTCCAAGTTCCCTCTTCCATGGGAAGGGACATCTTCCACTACCCCAGGTTGCTCCAAGCCCCATCCAACCTGGCCTTGAACACTTCCAGGGATGGGGCAGCCACAGCTTCTCTGGGCAACCTGTGCCAGGGCCTCACCACCCTCACAGGGAAGAATTTCTTCCTAAAATGCATTCTTTTGCATTGCTTCATAAATTCTGCCCATTTAATACAAAGAAGTCTACACTAAGAAGACAGGGATTTCTGGGTCAATACAACCTGACAGCACTGCTCAGGCTTGGTACAAAAACTGAGGGTGATTTTGGGTAGAACCTCACATTTTTAGTACTTTCTCATTTGCAAATGGACTTTTTTCGAGTCTTGCTACACAAACACTTGCACCAACCTCAAAATACAAAACTGACTGTTAAATAAAGGTTGTGACAATGGCATAAACTGCCTGCGATTTTGTTTTGTTTTTGGTTGTATTTAGAAACGTATTTTACAAGCACTTCAGGCACTTTAGTTAAATTATCAGAAGCATATCCAGAGCTTTGCGAATATTTCAGATTATTTTTCACAATTTGCAATACAGCTCTTCCAGAATCTCTCCAGTTATGATGAAAAACCAACTCCCTGGTCTCTTTTAATAACAAATGGACCTTAAAAAAAAAAAAAAAAAAAAAAAAAAAAAATATAAAAATTTTTTTTTAAAAACCTCAAAAAAAAAAAAAATCTGATCACTATTGTTTGAAAGCACTCGAAAGCAATAAGATGGTCACAAGACTTGATCTGCCTGTTCTGCCCCTTTACAAACTCACTAAAGCTTGCTTTTTATGACTGATTGCTGTGCTGTATTAATCCCTGAGCATATAAAACGAGTCTATTGGAGACTGGGACTCCACTGGGGGAGGACAGGGAAGCTGTTGTCTTCCAAGAATTAATCCATCCTGGAAAATCAAAAGCCAGCCACTCACAATACAGTAATCAGCATGTTCTCCACTATGAAAGCCCTACGTTTCCCTTTTAGAGAACACAACTATTACTCCATTGTGTACTGAAACACACAAAGCTCTTTTTATTTTTTTGTGTTTGTTATTATTTGGCTTGTATTTATGGGTACGTGCATATTCCATTGGTGGGTATACAACTATCAAGTTAAAAAAACCCCACCCTCTCTATTCCCCATTGCTTAAAAAGAATAAGGGACTCCCACTGCTTTTTCCACAACCAAAGTTCTCTCTGGATTTGCTTTGTGAACAGGATTTTAACTCTTTATTACCCTAAATAAAAGGAAATTCTTTGCATTTTTTTCCTTACACAGAAAGGACAGAAAGTTCATTTTCTGTTCAGACCATTTTTTTTCTCACTTTGTTAAATTATCTAACATGAGTTTCTTAAGTAAAAAAAAGTTTGAATTTTTCTAATTACGAAATTAAGAACAACTTCATTTTATTTCAGATGGTGTTACATTTGATGCTCCTTTGTTAGCAAAAGTTTAACTCTTTCCTTTTAAAGTTGAATGGTGCAGCCTTCCTTTTTTTTTTTTTTTCTATCAGAGGAGAATTCCTTCTTTTTTCCATTTAGGTGCTAGAAGTATGAATCTTCCATTGTGTTATGGAGATAAAGATCAAAACCCCCTACAAACCCAGCTGTAAATCTTATGTGACAGTAATGAAAATGCTAAATGAATTCTGGCCTAAACAAAATAATTAAGGCTTAAGGAAATAATTGAGAAACCATGTGCTCAAGAAGAACCACAATCACATTTCCATTCAGCCAGCAAAAGGGACCTACCTGTATATGACATCACTTCAACACAATTTTTAATACCCAACAAAATCTTCCTGTCAAGTTATTTTTTAAAAAGCAAACTAAGCAATTTCCTTATATTCACATTTACTCTTTGCTAAAGCAAAGAACATTTTCCTCCCCTATTTATTCTTCAAGTAAAAAGTCACTAAAAGCAACAAGAGTTGGAGTCTTTGTTCCTATTGCCTTTATCCCTTTTTAGACACCATTTACTTAATAAACAGCTGAGGATAGCAGTTTTTTATCCTTGCCTTTAAAACCAACAGGTGTCTAAAATCCCACTGGGTCAATTCCATAGTCCCACCAGGTTGGCATGGCAGACACCAAGATCTCTCTGTTGAACTTACCTTATCAGTCCAGCTCTACTCACCATCAGTTTTAAGCAGTACTATGTGTTTCTCAGAATTCAAAGCAATGTGTACTTTTTTCCATCTTTAAATCAAAAACTCAATTGAAGGAGCAAAACCTCAGGCACATGGATGAAGGTCTGTAACATGTAGTGTGGAGTTTAAGGCCATAAACTTGCCTTTCTATTTAAGAATGGGATTAAATGTCAACAAGAACATGAACGCATTAATTTTTCTGAGACCTCTGAGTTAGACGTGGCTGAAGATAATCCAATGACAGTAACAAGTGCCAGCAAAAAAGTGTTTTGCTTGTGCAGGGAGGATTACATTTTTTGGCTTCCAGGACAAAGCTATGGCACACACAGAGTTAACTGTGCCCTCCTCCCCCTGCCCCACAGCTTCACCCCCCTTCTCCCCCATCTCATTCATGCCACATTCCACAGTGGCAGGGTCCAACAACAATATAGGAGGGTACCCAAAATGAAGAGGCAGGGCCTTCCATTATTCTGCCTCTCTTGAATTAATTAACTGGAAATGAGTTTTGTCAATGTTTTGGAAAGGCAGAGGGGTAAAAAGAAACTGCTAGAATTAATCACAGTGAGAAACTACCTCTTCAGCAGTCTGCCAAAGTTCAGAAAACCCATGAGAAGCACAAAATAAAAGGAAAGTGGGCTGACTTACCCTCTAAAGGAACAAATAAAATTCAAACAAACACCCAAGTCTCCAAAACAGAGACATGCCCCAGTGCAAAGGAATGCAGCATCTGTTGTCACAACAGCTTCAGCTTTGGTTTTAATATACTTGTCATGAAGACTGAAAAGTATCAAGGTAGAAAAGACAGTTTACTAATAATTTAAATAGACAAAAGGCACGTTGTGTTTAATTCACTAAATATTTAAGTACATCCAACATCCCATTGATCCTTATATAAATAGAGATATTTAGGTCCCACGATTGAAAATGAGTAACTTTGCTTGTTCAGCCCTGACTCAGCACAGATCTTTTACAAGAAGGCAGTCTGCACAGGAGCTCTTTCTTTGTACAGTTTTTTAACGATAGTTATCTCCGGGTTCAGCAAAGGAAATTATAACAAGTCGATACTGCACGTATGACATTCTTCTACTGATGAAAAAAGAAGTAATGAAATTCCAACCAACTGACAAGAAGGACTTTTTTCACAAGCTGATTTTGCCCAGGTATACAGAAAAAACACAGGTGTCCTTTTGTTTACAGCAAAAGAAGGCAGAAGCATCATCCAGCAGCTTTTCTGAGATCGAACACAACATTTCTAACAGACTTGCACTAAAACTGAAAAAACTGACTGCAGAGCAAGGGAAAACATTTTATAAGATAAATACCCTTTTATTGATTTGACTGTTGTTGATATTTTTGCTCAGAGGGCTTTTTCCTGACTGACTGCAGCATTAACTTGCCATCTCGTTGCTGTATCTCCAGGCCCATCCTCTCCAGGGCAGAGCTGTCTGCCAGCCCCTTCTGCTCCATCTGGGCAATCAGTGCCTGGTTCTGCTCGTTGTGTTCCGTGAGATTCCGGATGGCATAAACTGCCCACTGGCTCACAACTGTTGGGCAGAGTTAAGGATCATTTATTTATTTGAAGATGAAGCATTGTTTATTTTGATTTATTACTGCATTCACCTCCCCCGGCCCTCCCCCAACCCCTTAAACCCAGAAGACCAGTAGAAATCAAGGGTTTGAAAAAGTAAGACATTTACAAGTGCTGACACTGAACCTGCAAATACTTGCATATGAAGCAATTTAATTTTTATGTCCTTAAACTTCAGGCAAATTTACTAGGGTTTATATGGAGTTTAGAAAACGCCAAGCAAACAAAAAACTCCAACCAAATGAACTGCAGGAATTAAAAGGACATACCATTTTAAACCAAAATTTCAGTCAATTGAAATATTCCAATGATCTTCCTAGGGAGTTTAAATAAAACAGTAAGTCAGTTGCTTATGATCTGAACACTTCAACATTACACTTCCAAGCACTGGCAAACAAAATAAGCTGTACTACATCACATACAGGAGAGATGACTATTATTTTCACTGCAAAAGTTGAAGAGATGCAGAAAAAGTCAACTTATCCAGGCTGACATCTAAAAATAGCAGAAATTGTCAGAGACACTTAAAATTCTTTGATTTCTAATATAACCTGATCTCAGTCCTTTATGCCGGGGTGCTTTTACACACTGCCAGGAGACCAGACACTACGACCACTGGCAGGGAGCTCCTGCTGATGTTCAAACGGGCACAAGCTGCAACTCATTCACCTTCCAAGGTGGTCCCTTAAGGCCAGGATTGAGGCACATGTCAGGGCTGTAACAAAGGATTTAAATTCCCGGGATTATCAGCCAGGCACCTTCCAAGCGAGGTATGGTGTTCGTTTTATAAAGTGTCAGAGATGTTGGTCCCAATTCTGCAGCTGAAAAGTTGTTATGATATAATCTTTCCCAAGTTACCCACACAGGAGCCAAGCCTTTCTGAATCACATGAGTGGTTTGCCTGCAGGGCACCAATTATCTGCTACAAGTAGCTTCACATCCAGTAGAAGAATATGCATAATTTACTCATCTCCTTGACGTCTTTTGGGTTGGGGAGCATCTAAACACAGAGACAAATGTTCTTGTGGGCATTTGCCAGAGGGTGACAGGAGGGGAAAACTCAGCTGGGGAAAATGGGAATTTCAGACAAAACAATAGAAGAGAGGAACTGGACTTAAACAATCTTACAAAACCTCAACAGAGAGAGAAGGGTTTAGATGAAGAGTAGCTTGGACACAGACAGAAGGGAACAGCCCTGCACTGGCATATGTCAGTGAAACAGCCTTCTAGCAGCAGTTTGTATTTATTTTCACAATCAAGATGTCCAGAATTAAAAATCCCAAATAATAAAGCATTAACTACTATGGAGCTTTTTTCTTCCTGATAAACCTCTTTAGACTTTGTCAGGAAGCACACTGTACACCTTCTTCATTCAAAAAAATTCCAGTGTGAGGTAATGACAGAGGAGAGATATTAAGACCAAAATGAATTATGCCTCACATCAAAGCCTTAACAGGTGAACACAACAGAGAATATCAATATATTCTCTTCTGTCAGTGCATCACTACTAGAATTAGGTGAAAAGACAAGTACCAAGCTACATTTAAATTACATAAACTTGGTATTTGCACTGAAGATTACATTTGAGTATATAAAACAACAGTAAGACGCCAAATAAATAAAATTACCTATGTGCAGACTCTCAATCATTAGCGCCAATGGTGAGAAAAGATTACAGAGCAGCAAAGCATGCAAGCTGATGAATGCAGATGAACCAAGGCTGACACACAGCAGGTCTTTTCCAGGTCTGATTTAGGGCATGTCACGAGTGCCAAAAAGTAACATGAAGTTCTCCCAGTGGAGAGAAGCATTCTACCACCCTCCCTGGCTTGGCTCCCAGGATGAGGAGCAGACTTTCTTGTGTTCCTAAAATATGGCTTCTGCATAAAATACAGCACTTACATCAACACGTATTTTTTATAATATTAACAGCAATTTTCAGAGAGTGACAGTTCTCAATCTCACAAAGTGCCACACAGACAAAAAAAATACCCTCAAAACTTTTATGTGTATTAACCTTGGAATGATCCTGCTACTATGGTCTTTATGTCCTTCAACACAAACCCACTGCTAAACCCCATGGAAAATGCTCTTTTCCTATTACCAGATCCATTCATGCTTACATAATATCTAAGACTTCCCCATTATCTTATGAACTCCATCACCATTATGGCATTTATCATTACTCACTACTGTAGCTGAAGCTGCAAAATGGTTTCAATAACATTTTCATTCCTTCAGAAACCCCTTTCTGTGTGCAGGTTTTCCATTGTGACCACATCCATGAATATTCATGATCCCCTTGTTCGCATGCTGGGGGAGGATGAGGCCTTTGGACAGCTTGGAGCAGACCCTGGCAGACTTGAGTGTCTGTGGAGATTAAAGCCAGTCCCCAGCTAATACTCACATTACCCTCTTGCTCCTCTCCAAAGACATAGACACAGAGAGAAAATTAGACATATTTGAGAGTCTCTAATCCTACCTACACTTTAAGAACTTTATTGTATGCACAGCTTTAGAAAGAGAGCTTCTAAAGTTGCCATAGTTACTACAAATACGAGCATGAGCCTGTTTGTTGTGAAACGGCACCAAAGAGAAGCAACACAGCAACCACAGCAGATTTGATTGCACAGACTTGTCTAGATTTTTCCAGATGGGTGTATTACACTCTCAAATAAGTTAATATTACAGACACGTGAGGATTATGATATTCTGTCACAGGGAAGAGGGAATACAAAAGGAAGAAAACAATTAATTTTGCAGAAGCCACATCACTAGACTATCTGTGTTTAGGGACTGAAAACAAACATTTCTGTACATTTATAGCAACCCTTTTCCAAAATCCTTCAGTACTGTGTGCTTTGGGATTCCTATGCTATTTTGACATATACAAAAAACAAAACAGAATCAACTTGCCTTGTCTTCCATACTTAAGTGACATCTTTGTTCCAGAATTTAAAATTTAAAATCATCCTCTGGGTCGTAACTTTGATTGTCAGGGAGAGTGGAACACAAACAGAAGGGAAGAAAGGTGGAGAAAACTGTCCCTTAAGGATGAAAAATGCTACTATCTGGAAGCCATGAAAGTCTATGCCACTAAATCCTGTGTAAGACTGCAAAGGGAACTTTTCACAGTTCTCCCAGGTCTTTTCACTTGGATTCTGCTACAAGAAGTTGGAGTCAATGCAAGAGCACAGTGACTGGTTTGTAAGTTTAATGGGGTGTGAAAATACAACGGTGTCCTGCCAGGAAGCACTAACCAATACTGCTGGAGAGGAGGACATACAGACCATCTCTCAGGGAGAGCCTTCCACCTTCTCATCTTAGTCCAGTTGGAACTAAAAATTAGTGACAAGCCCACTGCAGCCCCTATGAATATGAAGGACCCCTATGAATTGTCCTACAAAGCAATTTGGATTCTATGGATGACAGAGAAAAACTTATTAATGAGGTTGGAAGCTGGCGAGGTAGATAAAAGGCACTGCACAAGTAATCCTCGAAGTATGTTGCATGTTACTTGAAAAAGGCAAGGTTTAGAAGGTAATTATTAACTAATGCAGGATACTGAAGGGATGACAAGGAGAATGAAATACGTACATCTGTTTTCCTAAGGCCCCTTCATAGTTATTAATACTGAAGGATCTCTAAATATAACATTCTTGGTGGAGAGTTTGATTTATTACATAGTGGAGGGGAGTTTCTTTTTTTTAAAATTAGACTGTTTCCTGCACTACAGTGAGTTTTCATAACTAAATTATTACTTAGGAACTTTCTTCCTTGTGAGTAATTACGGCTTATGTGAAAAAGAGGGTATTCTTTGCCCAATCCAATTACCTCATTTAAATCATTTTTTAAATTATTTAAATAGCAACTATATTTTAATCAAATACAAGAAGAGATACAAAGCCTTATTAAGAAAGCCAGCACTCACAGGTTGGAACCCTCATCAAATGAGCTGTTTATGTAATCTATTGCTTAAAGCCACCCAGCTTTTGTAAGAGCTATGCTGGAAGAGGTCTGTAGAACTAAAAACCAGAGGTAATGAAAATACAATTTTTGTATTGTCCAAGAATTATATTTCTTTCCAGCCTTCAAGAAGCAATCCAATTATCATTAAAACCTCTGTAGACCAGAATGAAATACTGAAGCATCACTTAGAGTCACTTCCACTTGCAGACCTGACTGGACCACAACGAAAAGACATAAACCCTTTTTCTTTCCAGTCTTTCAGTCCTTTCAAGCACTTTTGTTTCACAACACCTTGAAGATAATTCCTCCCACCACTAAAAGAGGTCTCTAGGCCACTACCACAGAGTTCATCACAGTTTGGAGCTGTGATGGAGCACACGTAGCAAGACACTCAGGGTTTTGGCCTCACACCACCAGCTAAACTGCTTACAAAGCTATAAAAGTTTCTTTCTGCCTGGGGTTTTAGTAGTTTAATTAAGTTCTAGAAGCTGTATAAGATCAGAGCAATTCCTTACAACTCCTCTACATTTTAATGTGACTTCTACCTGTGATTAAGACATTGCCAAAAAAGTAATAACAGAAAATGTAAAGAATTAAAGGTTTTACGTTAATTTATTTACTTATTTTCAGGAAGCTAGTTTATATTTTTAGAACTAATGCTTTGGACTATATTTACACTTGGAATCAAATTATCAGCATCAGAAAACATCAGGAATTCATCCTATACAAACTTAAAATATTTTGCCTAGAAGGTAGGAAAAAAAAGTCAAGAATACTCCAGTTGCCTGTATTTTCATTTATTCCACAGCTGTTCTTATCACCTATGATTACAAACACCACATTCTGGGTTTAAAAGCTAGAAATAGGCAGCACTGTCTAAACTGGGTATGTCCCTTCTTCCCTCCCCTGCTCGTCTTTGAAGCCTCCAAAATACAGAGACACCAGTGGATGCTGGCAGAGGCATTTATCCCGGATCACAGCTTTTAAGGGAAAGATTTATAACACTGGGGAAGTGAAAGCAGATGTTTCTGCTACAGGCAACTCTCACCTGGTCCAAGGGATTGGTCAGAGGGTTGGACCATCCAGTACCAAACAGGGTTCTGTCTCCACCACAGCGTGGCAGCAAAGCTTCACTGGACAGCACGTGTGGCATGAGGAGCTTGCAGCCAACCCTTCCCATTCCTCACCTGCAACCCTCCCCAAAGGAAGCTGCTTCCACAAAATATTCCAGTGAAGACAAGAGTTTCCCTAAAAACCTGAACTGGGGTTTGCTGCTCAAATTCCGCCCTGCAGAACATGACTTTGACAGATTTTAAATTGCACCATCTCAGAACAGACAAAATGGACAAAACCATTTGGTTTAAAGTTACCAAAACAGTTTCAAAACTAGGATAACATCCTCTGTTAATTCACAGCCTACATAAATGGGAAACATCCGTAGCCCAAAATAATTGTACATTAAATACTTTTTCCAGTTCCAAAGCCCTCACTAACCTCCCATGCCAGTAGTGTCCCTCCTGCAGACAAACTCCATCTTTCTGGCTACTTTCATTTATCTCACTCTCTGGGAAGTCTACCCATGATCTGCAGTGATGAATCCATTTCCTAAAGTCTGCCTTGTGGGACACAGGCTTCCTTAAAATGGGACTTACACTTTCTGTATAACCAGCAAACAGGCATGTTAAACCTCATGTTTGACTTTCAGTGATAATTCATCCATTCAAGTATCTATGGCCAACAAACATATTTTGAAGACCAGAATGGACTATTAAACCTCTTTTGCCCAACACTTCTGCCCCAATACAGATGACCAAAGTTTAGATCCTCTTGAAATCAAGCCTGTCAATTCTGTTTCATGCACAACATGCTTTCATGCCTTTTCTCTGAAAGACTTTCAGTGTTGAACTGGAAGATTTCACTGTGTCCTTAAATAAACTGTCCTAATGGTAAATATCTCACTCATTACAGCCTGTGATTTCTTTCTGGCTTAGATTTGTTTAGAATTGTTTCCAAACACAGCTTTTCAGCATAGATTAAAAAAAAAACAAAAAAAAACCCAAAAAAAAAACCAAAAAAAAACCACCCAAAAAAGTCCCAGATCATAACCAGCATTTGATAAAGCATTTTTTAATTAAAGAAAAAAAAACCAAGGGAGATATTCCAAGGTTCGCTGAATTTTTGTGTCTCTTCCCTCAATTTATTCAGCATCCTTTTTGAAGGACAGGCACCAGAACTAGGTAAAAAATCAGCCGAAATTTGCTATCTTACAGGTACAGCAGAGTTTCCTGGCCCTTTGGTTGTGAGTAGTTCAGAAAAAGAGAAACACAACAGATCACAACATCCAGCTGCTGTATTCTAATACATAATATGAATATGTATGTATGTGTAATATCTATTGTGCTCCCACAAGCAGAGTCCAAGTTCTCCAGCCTTTCACATTTTCACACCTTTTCAGTACTGTCCAATGCTGACAGCCAGAGCAGATCATAGGCTCATTCGAGTTCCAAGGCTTGCCTTGTAGTTTTTAACTACATCCTCACACCAGTGATGTGCAGCTAAATGGCACCCTCTATTCATTCATTGGCATTTACTACTTCAGAAATCTGAAATTTACTGGGATGTTTCTTACCTAGAGTCATGGGAATTTTTGTCCCTAGACCACTGGTATTTCCAGGTTAACAGTTCTGAGCAGTATTATGCATCCAGATTGTTATTAGCCTTTAATGCTTGCCAACTAAACATTTAATCTATATTCTATGTGCTGCTGGAACTTAAAACCCAGTGCCAGAAAATCTCAGCATACTATGAACTTAAACACAAAATTTGGGTCTAGCACCCCAGAGCTACAAAAGCCATAGGACATGTTTAGCTCTGTCAGGCTATTTTTATTATAATGTCTCCTATGCCAAAGCTTACAGAACTTTCAAAAAAAAAATAAAATTAAGCCATAACCTCCAGCTTGTTTTCCTTTTCCCTATACTGAGATTTGTAATACCAGCTTAAAACCAAGAACATGACACATTTGTTTTCTGCTGCTTAGGCTGCCAAATTTTGTAAATTACGACTTATATTTTTAATAGAAACCTGTAATTTATGAGCAACTACAAATCATCTGGTTTTAAAACCAGAAAGAATCACCCTCTTGATCGATCTCAAGCTAGTACTTCACAGTTAGAATATTCAGTTCTTTCAGTCCCTTCTTTTACAATAATTCCATTTTAAGAGTTCATAACAACTAAATCTGTTAGGTACCTGTAAGAGGTATCAAAGTTAGCAGGCTGGTATGTTAAAATGAAAAAGCTTCAACTACTGTTACCTTACTGTTAAAAAATTCTCTTCCCAAGTACAAAAAAAAATGCAAAATTCCATTAAGTTGAAACTCATGTATCAAATTACTATTCAAACCTACCACAAACATTGAGATGTGAAGCAATGAAGCACACGGGGATGGTAACTGTGTTCACAAACTGATTATACATTAGCCAGGCTGTAGTCATTTCAAATTTCCTGGGACATGGAAAGAAAAAGGCTCCACCTTTACACAGAAATATACTTATGTGCATTTATATGCATACATACAGAAATAAACAGGTTTTCTAAAATGTTTTAAAATGGCAATTACAGGAGTCAAAATTTCAGGAATTTGGCACTACACTTAAAAACCTAATCTAATTCATGCCAGAGATGTGGTCAAGCTAATTATAATTCACCACTTCAAGACAGATGATGAGTTGAGCTGACAAAATTTGGACTGAAGCTCTTTCTCTGTTTAGAAATGTGAGAGATTCATCCATTTATATAGATCCACCAAGGATTTGTATGCCACCTTGTCTTTCAGCACAGTACATGCATATTTTATTGATTCAGGGTCTTGGAGTAACTTATATGGCATAACTTCCCCCCTGCTGCTTATGGCCATTTCAAATGTCACTTTATGACAAATAATCAAAACAATCAAGGTAAATGAAACTCTAGTTCCATGGTCAGAGAAACTAAATGATGCCCAGTGTGCACCCAAAAATAACAACCACTAAATAAATGGGCGTTTTGAAAGATGCAACTAATTATAACCAACTATTTGTTTAGCAAAATAGCCATTAGCCACAATTCTGTCTACAATTTCAGGGAATGGCTGCACCTCCTTGAGGAGATCTCCACACTCCAAAAGAAAGGAACAGATCCACAAGGCCAGTGGAAAGGACTGCAAATATATCCTGAGTGAGGAAGAAAAGGTTAGGTTCTGGAAACCATTTGCAAATCAAAAGAACAAAGTTTAACCAAAGGTCTGAGGAAGTGAGGGCAAACAATTTAAGGCTCAGGAAGGAGCTACACAGCAGAACACATTCACCAGCTGAAGATAAAACTTTTACAGTGATCAAAATGGGGCAACAGAAAAATGTCAGAATAAACATATTATTCAAAGCATTGGTCAGATGACATCCAAATATTCTTTGGAGGCATGCACAAGAAAAAATGTCAAGAAGACAGACTGAAATATGATAAGGTGGTTGTAGAAGGCATTCCATTCTCAACAATATTTCTGAACCACTCCTAGCTTTACTTAAAAAAACCAAAAATCTTTGGCTCTCAAATTTCTAGTGCTCTGTCTCAGCCCAGAGGGGAATTTTTCAAAAGTAAGTCTACAGAGAAACCAAGGAAGCTGTTTGAGCTACAATAGCAGTGAAATATTATATACTTTCATTTCATTTTTTTTAGAGGGCACTCCTGATAACTAAAGATCCGCTTTCTTTCAATAATTCAAGCCTGTCATGGATTTAAATCCACCAAGAGGATTAGAGAAGTGGACAAATATGACAATATTTGGTTTAGAAATAGAGTTATTAACTTTAATTCCTCACTTTTACATGCATGAGTTGGTGCCTACAGAGAGTACTTCTCACAAAGGATTAGAAATATTAGAATGTAACATTTGAAAGAGCCTTCTCGCATCCTGTATAGCTCTGTTACATTTCCTCCAGCTTTAAGAGGGACCTTGTATATCACATATTTCTTAATGGTGATAGCTGGGCAGAAATGAGATACTGAAGAATAGAGTCACACTCACATCTCTGCAAATCTGCATTAGTATTTTATAAACTCTCAAGGAAATTACCAACACCAACACCACCTTCCAAACTCTAAATTTCAATATTTTTAAACTATTTTAAGTATTTTCAGTTTTTAATGATCCCACAGATGCTCTAAAAAAGGAATTTTAGGAATTGTGCAATCTGCAACCTGAAATATACAATTGGAAACTGTAACTTTGTTAAATGATAAAACACAAAGTGTGATCTGTGGTCATTTCTGGAAGATAAAAAAAGGTTAAGTGCTTTAATTTCTCTGAGTATCTATTTCTGTACTGCACACTGCATTCTTTCTGTGGTCTCAAGTATTTTTCATATGAGGAGAATGTTGCATTTGACAGCAGAAAAGCTTTCCTGGGGAACAGTGTGGAAGACAGAACTAGTAGATGTAGAGTTTCTCACAAGAAGAGTTAATTTTTTTTCATTCTAAAATAAACATTTTCTGGCAATAAATATTTGAGAAGTGCAGTCTTGGTGTCAGAATTTAGACCTAACAAATATCCTTAATGTGGTATGTTTTTTCCTTGGTTCTTCACCTCTAACTGAGTTTTGCCCCGAAGAGTTTGCAGCATCCAGAAACGATAAACAGTGAGTTAACACATGGAAGTTGTGTTGTCCCAACTTTTCAGGTGTGCAGCCAATGTTAAGTGAGATTTAAAGCAAGATTAGGTTACATGAGTGCCTCCTGTGCCCCCTCCAACAGGGAGCAGCATTTGGCTCCTCCCCCTTTGCAGCTTTATAATAATCCCACTCAGAACACTTTAGGAAATATACCGAAAAATGTACTTGGAGTGGAATTGAGATCTCTTTGGTTCACTAACACTGATGTAAGAAAAGACTGGATAACTTGGCAATGCTTCTTTCAAGAGTGTAAAAAACACCCTTGACAGATAGTGACAGCAGTAGGCACTGGTAGGCAAGTGACCTTCCCAAGTACAACCAAAAGTGGTGTTTGGAAACAGGTGTTTGGCTGAAGCCCCTTGGGAATCACTTCAGAAACTAGCCTACTAAAGTGCCACCCTGATACAACATTGAGGGATTCCCTTCTAGAGCCATTACAGGCCCCTGGTCTACCTTAGTCACTAACAAAGTACAGGTAGAAAGAATTCACAGCAACTTGCAGAACAGGGCAGGATTTTGTTGGCTGAACTGGGTGAAAGAAATAAGCCCCTCTCAGACTGTTCTTGCTCAATGAATAATGACACTTGTACCTGTTCCAGCTTCTCGTCTGACCAGTTCTTCTCTGTACCTTACAATTACATTCAGACAGAGTTCAAGTTTGTGCATATGTCATAAAGCAAGAATCCTACATTCTTTCCACTCTCTCCACTCTCTTTAAAGACAATTCTCAGCACACAGGAATTGAATTAGTCTGAACTGGAGCATGGCAGTACAGTGACTTGCTTTCTTAGTTCCATCGATGGTGGAATCATAGAACAGAATCACAGACTGGTTTGGGTTGGAAGAGACCTTAAAGCTCATCTAGTTCCAAATTAGTTCCAACTCTAGTTCCAAACTCATCTAGTTCCATGGGCAAGGACATCTTCCAGTAGACCACGCTGCTCCAAGCCTCGTATAACCTGGCCTTGAACACTTCCACGGATGGGGTAGCCACAGCTTCTCTGGACAACCTGTGCCAGTGAGAACAGGTAGAGTTGGCTTCCACTCAGGTGTTATTTTATTCTGCCTTTGGCTCTATGAATGAAGGGTTCAGACCAACCAACTTATGTTCTCAACCTGTGCTGACAAGTCCCATTCTGCCACTGCTGACCTCAACCTCTGCTTGTTAAAGTCACAGTGACACATTCAGTACTGGTTGATAGGAAAGTAAGATGTTTGCAGTGCTCTGTGTCATCCTCGAAAGACACACTGTTGCAGTGACCCACATTAACACAGAGTGCCCAGCAATAATGCAAAATTGAGGCCCTCTACCAAAGAATACATTCCCCCTTAGCCCAGGTAGCCTTCAAACTTACTTGTCCAGCAAAGCAAGTGTCAATATGAGGAGGAAAAGGGTAATTTGACAGAATCACAGCATGGCCTGGGTTGGGAGGGCCTAGTTCTGTCCAAGTGGGCAGAACTTGACTGGGCATGAGATCATTACAGTTCTCATCAATAGTGTGTGTCCCTTACAGTGACCATATAATAATGTAATTTTATGTATGCTTATGAAAATACAGAATCAAATAGGTCACATCAAACTACTTAATGCACTGTCAGTGCCTGAAATGAGCTCTCCAAAAAAAGGCAACCACTGCTGAAGTGACATTGTACTGTATTTTCTTGGCAACACACATGGGATAGCCACATGTACATGAAAATGCTCAGCTCAGTGATGGCTCACTCTAAAAAATCAACTCACTCTCCTATTTTTGCTTCCTACTGGCTCCCATTCAGCAGTGAGGCTGTTTTACAGCATGTGGCCTGTTTTAGGTTGCACTCTGTAACTTAGATAAAAATGTCTGTCAGCTCCCCAGAATCCTTACTGGCATCTTGCAAAAACAAACTGCCATTGTTGTAGACCATAGCAACTTGATTTCCTCCAGCTTTAGCCAGTTTCATGAACCACAATTATACTTGCTGCTGCCATGAAGTCAAAAGTATTTTCAATCTACCTCTCAGATGACTGAACATAATAGAAGCAGCTTTGGACAGAGTATCTGAAAATTAACTTACTCTTTCTACATTTTCATCCATTATTCAAACTAAGGGATCTGTGTATGGATATTAATAACAACCACAGTTTTCCTTCCACAAATGCTGAAAATTCTTATTCCTAAAACATAGCTTGCTAGGTGTTTACTTACATATAAAACATATATATGTATATATGTACACATATATATAAACATATATCCTCACAGCAGGATACATTTTCTTCATATATGACTGCTTTCTTGGCTAACAGAAAACTGTGTTAATTAACAGTTTAATATAAAATAGATACTTACATAAGGTCATTCTGATTAAATCCAGACATTAACAAAATGAATTTATTGAGACACCTTCTACAAGAATCTCGAAAGGGTAAGACTGGCAAGCAGCCTGAAAAAACAGGAATATTCCATCTTCAAAACTGCAGTTCACTTCTGACTTTCAAATTTTACCACTAACTAACAGCTATTATATTGCAGTACTCGGATAATATTTTTTTTTCCCAAAATAGTAATAAATATTTCTATGGACAGCCACTGAAAAGCAAAAAAAGGCACATCTGTGTGTGCTAGTCATGAGCACAAATGTCAGGAAGCAGCAAAAAACCAAACAGCTTAGTTAA
Source organism: Erpornis zantholeuca (assembly GCA_013400515.1). NCBI lineage: Eukaryota > Metazoa > Chordata > Aves > Passeriformes > Timaliidae > Erpornis > Erpornis zantholeuca. Next base: position 278,033 of record VZTN01025897.1, on the reverse strand, counting down.
CGTAAACTGAAAAGTCTTCAATAATAAACAGGTCAGTTTATTTAAAGCCTCTCATAAGCACCTTTTTTGAGTGATTAGGGTCAAAAGTATTTTGATCAGAATGGGCTGACCTCCCTCCTCATGTTTACCTTAAGGAAATGGAATCTGTGAAAGGGCAGAAATGAAGCTGGAAGGAGCAGGAAGAGCTTAGGATGAGGTAAAAGGCAAGAACAAAAGGAAGGGCTCTTGTCTGATGACAGAGCCAGTCAGAGATGAGGAAGATGATGACTCAAGAGAGTAAAATAGAAGATATTTGAATTTAGAACACCTTTTCAACACAAGTAACCTGAAAAGCAGGATTTGGAGTAAATTTTTTACTGGTATTACCCAGATAGGCATCTCCAACCCACTCTGCTATCCTTTAGCAGGTTGAATACATTTGTTTTTAAGCACAGGTTACAAAGGTAACAAAGTGTTCTCACTTTTCAGAAGCAGAACCAGAGAACGAATTTTCAAAACTAAAAGATTAGTTCATACAGGAATCTCTCCTTAATCCAAAGGCAAATAACTCTGCTTGCATTTTGAAACACCCTGTTTTCCTTTGAAACAGAAGGACAGTTATGATTAGGACACAGCCAAACCATGGAAGATTTAATGGGTATAGAAAAAGTGATATTAAACCTTCTTTGATGTTTAACTCTTAATGAACTGCATCTCCCCAGACTCTGTTTACCATTTGTCCTGTGCTGAAAGCTTAATAGCCACAAGTGGAAAATCTGGCATCCTTCAGCATCTTTCTGTTGAATTTACATGCAAAGTTGCAGTAACTGGAAAATTAAAATACCAATTCAAAAAATTAGAGAACTACAGCAAATTTGTTTTTAACTCTCCAAAATAATCTTCATGCCTGTAACTAACTAGAGTCGTGGTTTGTTTGCTTTTACTCATGAAATATCCTGAAGGAAAAAACCTGTTTGCTAGTATAAATGTAGAAGTTATAAGTCTGAGATGTAATCAGACAAGGTAACAGTTCTCCCAAACTGGGGACTGAAAGATGAATTTAAACAATTAATTAAAGCAATGCAAACATGTCAGTTGAAATTCATAAGCTACAAATTCCTGAGTAGTTCTATGCACATTGCAGAACTGTTCAGGATCTTGAAAGATGCAATTTTAAGGTAATGACAGGTTTACAAAGGAATTTATTTTAGGATAAGAGAAGACCCATTTCCTCTTTCAATATGCTTCCATCTGCTACAAATAAAAAGATTTATCAAAGAATTTCTCCTCTCCAAGGTAATAAAGAGCTCCTTTAACATCTAACATGGCAGTCCAGCTTCTCCTGATAAATGACACACTTCAGGGAAATTATTTTCTTTCTATCCAGAAAAAAATCCTATTGCTTTTACCACAAAAATTACATTTGGTGAGAAATTTTACATGTGTAATTTGTAGGCAGAACTTTTCTAGCAAAATGGAGAAAACACAATGACATCTTAACTGTAGAGCTTGGGTTACTCCAAAACAGATTCAACAAAAATGTGCATCTACCACGACTTACTAAGAAATCTAAGTTTTTATATGAAAGGATTCTGGGTGAAACTTTTTCTAGTCAGTTTTATCCAAGGAGAAATCCAAGTAACACAGCCTGAAACCACAAAAACAGGCACTAGGAATAAGAATGTAAAGTGAACTTTCTGGACCTGACTTCCTGAAGGAGTTATGCTGAGCTTTTTCTTGCAGCTTTCGACCCCACCTTGGCAAACTGCAGATGAGCCACTGTGGTCCCTTCCAGACTTACCCATTCAGTGATTCTGGGATTTGTGCCAGGCAGGACTGGGGTACACAGAGAGAGCAAAGAAACAGTCAAGTCTCTTCAGAGAGAAAACATTATGCAATGGATTCAGGCCCCTACATGCTACTAAGGACCTGGCCTGTGGTGTCCAGACGTAGGAGAACATGCTGCAAAGCAGATGGAAGTACAGACAGACCTAAACTGCAAATGTCTCTTCTGCTTCCCTGTGTATGACCTGCTGGGAAGGCAGCAGATGAGGAATGTTAAAGGCAGGAGAGAAGCAAGGGAGCAGTAACTTAATGTAGCACAAGAGCACCTGGAATAGCAAGGGGTCAAAACAATAAACAGCCGTAGACAGGAGCTGCACTCCAGAAGGTGATGCAGCAAACTTTGTCACAGCAGGCAAGGCCCCCTTGTGCCCATGTGCTACTCACTTTTCCATATCCCCCAATACTGTACAGTATGGATCACTGATGAAAGCTCACATTCAGAGGTGTTATTATTATTACTTGGCTTTAAAAACCAAGTTAACGAAGTTTTATCCTCTAGTAAGAAGTTTATGGTACATCCATAAAATATTAGCCCGTATCAAAAGGTGCAAGAAGTCCTACTTTGCTCAAAACACAGTAAAGACTCTCATGGTATTTTATTTTCCTTTCATTCAAGATCATAAATTACAATTCTACCCTTTAAGCATCTCAAACTTTATCCTCTTTTACTACAGCTAAAATGAAGGATTAATCCAAGCAGCGGTTGCACAGCTGTGCTTTTCAGCAAAGGAGAGTCACTTGGGACCAAAACTCCTTACTGGGTTTTCTCAGGGCTGCTTTTCCACTTCAGGAAAGGTAACTTTCCCTGCCCATTGCACCACATCCAGTAGTGCCTGTTACCAGATCTGGACCATGGAAATACAATTCTGCCACTGTGCAGTGCACTGTCAAGAGGCACACTGTCAGGTCTCAAACTACAGAAATACTGAGCATGTAAAACTCGTGGATACAAAGCACCAAACTGAATAACTTGGAGGATAGTTACCACCTCTTGTTCCTCCACCCAGCTTGTTAACATTGTACTATCATCTACATTATTTCATCATTTTAAGAGATATTTATATATAGATGATGTTCTGCAGGACACAACTGAGAGAATATGAAACATTTTCACTACTCCTTTGGTTTGTTTGTTTACACTTGTTAAAAAGAGTGTGCTTTTTCTTATATAATCATTTGAAAACCTGTTTCATGTGTTCAGTATAAAAAAACTGATATAACTCTGTACAGGAAAGATATTTGATTTACAGATGCACTTATCAAGAATTTACAAAGAGCTAATGATTAGAAGACAGAAAAGCACAGCTCAGTCACTGAACACACTTGTATTACTAAAAGAGATGGATAACTCTGCTTAACAACTGATTATCTTCAATATCAGATTATTTTCCTCTAATAGCAATCTATTTTTGGAAGTTTCTGCTCCTAAATTCCAGAAAAAGAAATCTCTAATATGAAGCACGATGCCATTTATATTAAAATCTCACCAACATTTCAGTAATTCACATCACAGATTTTCTCAATTATATGTATTTTCCTAACAGCTTGCTAGCCTTGTCTCTGCTTGGAACAAGCTCCCCAATCTGATTTAATAAGCATAGAGAATCAATGGGGTACTTATTTCAGTTTCCTGAACAGGTTTCAACGGAAGCAAAAGCCCTAAAATCTGATACAATGACCAGAGTCTGAATTCAAATTTCTTTCACAGATCTTCAAATAGGCACCTGCAAACCAGTAATATTTATTAATTTAGGAAACAGAATGTTGTGGGACCCCCCCCTCCCCACGATAAGAAGGGATACAGGAAGCTTTTCTCACAGGATGTCCTGTTCTGTTGGGCTGATGTGCCCCTGCTCTGCTCCCTCGGTTCACCCTCTTGGTCCAGGGCCCCTGTTCCTCAGCCACCCCATCTGCTTCCCCTATTGCTTCTCCTGCCCCGGTCCCACCTTTTTACTGCCCCCATGCTCCCTGGTGGCAGTCCTCTGAGGCCCGCTGCCCCAACCTACCCCCATACTTAACCCTCAAGCTTCCCATGAGTCTTGTCTTTGCCTCTGGATCAGTATGCCTGTAAAGCTGGAAAAAAACACCTCTGAAAACCCCACAAAGACCCTTCCTCACTCCTTCCCACCAACGCAGTTGGCTTCCAGACAGCTGTGGTCCATGGCACCCACTCAGGACCGTGACATAATATAACCACAGTTAACTTAGAATCCAGTTCATGGAAGCCTGCTTCTGCCCTTGCTCACTTCTGAACCATTTACATTTAACCTAGAAGCTCATGAGGCCAGTTACATTTAGATACCCAGTGAAAGCAATGCTGGCATAAATCTGTGAAACCCCCAGACCTTTCCTCATGAGTCATATTCAATAAACAGAATTCTTTTGTAAAGGATACAAGGATTGTTGTCATCAATGCTGCAATTGTCCAGAATCAAGGAAATGCCATCCAAGTCATACACCTAAACAAAAACAAAACTTTAATTTAACAGATGTCTCAATAATACTAATGATGTTTCATGCAAGAAATACATAAAAATGTAACGGGGATGTTTGTTTCATCAAAAATATTAAATATGATAACATGAATTGCAGAGTAAAACTGGTGTTTTCAGCATGAGTATCACAAAACAGTAACATGAGTGGCCACTAATTTGACATTCTCCCTTCATTTAGCAAGTGTTTGACTGAAGCATTTTCTTCTCATATTGAGCCAGATAAGGTATGCTCAGTGACAGCCCATGCTTGCTTCCAAAAGGAAGAACCATGAAAAATTGGAGTAAAAAAATAGGAGAAAAAAGAAGTTGAAAAATACATCTACACACACACAAACAAGTTTGCATGAGGCCACATCTCCTGTACCTTCAGTAGCAATGTGTTACTTGTATGTGCCCAGCACAAATTCTTTATATTAAGTAAGAGCTGTTGACATTTTTCCTTTGAGAAAGTGTTCCTTATGTTAGTAGCAAATAAGCAAAGATTCAGTCACCAGAGGTCTGGTGACTTCTGTTCCTTGTGCATACATACACATGGGGGTTCACAAATTGCACTACTACATTTGTGTCTGTGTATGAGATAACAACATATAATCCTAATAGACTCAAACACATACACTTTACCAAGTACTTGGGACAAGCTGATCTTAACAATAAACATGGAGCATGATTATCTTATGGAAAGTATCTTCCATAAGAAATTTACGTAGACTCCTCTAAGGTACATGGTAACATCACACATGCATATTTATAGCTTTACATGTCCCTTCCAACCATAGCCATTCTGTGATAGTCAAGCTATACTTCTCCATATCTTAAGTACTTTAATTTCTTAAAATTTAATTTCAAACCAAGAACTGCCAGTCAAAGGCAGAATTTAATCTAATGCAAATTTAGGCCATGGCTTGATGATGGTGTTCTCTCTTCTGTCTTTTTTGCCCCAAACAAAATGCATTTTTAATGTACTGAGGAAAACAATAAATCCCCTAGTTTACACTGCAGGATCATCAGCTTTCTGAAACACAAGTTCTGCGGTAAGAGAAGCAAGTCGAGTAGGAGATTTAGATGTGAAATCCCAAACAGCCAATGGACCAATGAAACTGAATTCAAGAGACACAGATGAGCACATGCCTCTTACAAGTTCCTTTTCAGATAATCTTATTGCAGAGTCTCAAGATAAAACATGAGAAAGCAGTGGTGACAGACATACATACAGGCAATGCTTACGTGTATGAGAAGCTAAGAGCACTGCTAGGTCTTAAAACCCGCCTTCCACATGGGTGCTAACATGCCTAACTTTACCTACATTAAGTACAGTTAATAATACAAGTTTAAAAATACCCATTCTTTTCACGAAATGTTTGTGTATTCCCCAAAGGCCATGCACCATGTATAGTATCATACTTCAAAGCCTGAACAAGCGGTGACCTTTAAGTAACACAGCACTTGCACATGCTTGGGAAATGCTGGTCCTTTGATGTTCAGGCTGTAGCCAAACTCTGATGTGCCTACAATGCTACCTCTTATTTCCCACCAGTGAAATGCTGAACAGTAGAAATTAATCGGGATTAAGTGCTGTCAACAGAAACAAACCATGCAATAATCTGCTCCAGTTTGATTCAAACAAGATGCCTGGTTAACAGAGTAAGCATTTGAGGAAAGTACAATTTTAATTAAGATCCACCGACACTTCAAAGAGTTACTGCAAGAATATGATGAGATTCCTTCAAAGTTATGTGGGAACAGCAGCAGCAAACCACAGCCTTAGTGATACCTTCATGAAAAATCAAGTTGCTACCACTGCCTTGCACCTCCCCCCTTGGAGCTTCCTGAGTAGCATACAACTGAACTGCACATTTTGCAGTTAGGCAAATTTGCATGAGTTAGGCACAGCTTTTGTTACCACAATGCCAGCTTTAGAATGTCACCCGTGACTTACTACATAGAGAAATGGAGCAAGAAGAAAAACCTTACAGTGTACCTACCCAAGACAAATCTATATATACACTCCAAGTGACTCGTGAGATAAAGAGGTCGAACCGTGAGCAACCACTATTAGAAAAGTTCCAGTCCATGCCAGCTGTTCCTGAACCACCAGTGGTCCACTGAAAAAGCATTTTATGGCAACCTACAATTCATCCTCTGTAATGTGAGCCAATTCAACAAGTGCTCTGCATATAGCAGAGCCACCTCTGCAGCAAGAGTGCCACAGGCAGTCAGAAGGAAGAGTCACTGTCCCACCCAGTGTCCTCCTTGAAATGCTGAGAGTCTCTCAAATCCTGTTGCTCTCATCTCCCTGTAACCTCCCAAACCAACACATTTTGCAAACACTGAGAAATCATCCTACATCTCAACCTCTTACACAGATCCACTGGAAGTCCACTGCCCAATAGAAAGTGCTTTGGGAACTTTTCCAACTAATTATTGGTCTCAGAGTTCTTGCTTTGAAGAGAACTGTCTGTGAAATGCCCAGTGTAGAGCAAGAGAGTAGACTTTTGCAGCAATCTTCACCAGGGCTTGGGGAGTCAATATTGCACAAAACCCCAATCTTACTTTAAATATGGTGTGAAAGTACCTTGTGAAAAGAACATTTGTGGCTGGTGTGAAACTGGCTGTAATTTATTCAGATTTTGGGAGAAATTATAGACAAAACTAAAGAATAGGACAGTTGTGATGTCTGTCTGGTGAGCAGAACTGCTCACATTGTTACCAAAGATCACAAACTCTTTTCTCCATTTACGTTACTGACAGCACAGTTGGCCAAAACCAGGGAACTGCACTGGACTGTAGCAAAGCCACAAGGTTATTTTATTATCAAGAACAGTGTAGTTCAGAACAATACTGAATTCTGAACTACACTGAAAAAGAAAATGAAGCTGCAAGGTTACTTAAGACAGTTTTAGAATTTAAACAATCCAGCTCTGTGCTAATGATTGGTAGCGCTTCAGGCATGTCAGTAATGAATATCTTGCCATAATGTTACAATGTCAGTTTCTGAAATAGTTTTCTAAAAAAGCAATAGAATATCCAGCATTCCAAGGCAGGTATCCATCCCTGCCAGTTAAAAAGCTTACTTTCACAATGCAGCTTTATATGGCTGTCCCATTTGTTGACCGCACTTGCTTTTGAAACATAATGAAGATGTGAATCATGCCAGTGAGAGAAATTTAAATGTATTACACTGAAGAGAAAATGCCTTACCAGTGACTGTTAGACAGTGACTGCTATTCTTTCTCTTTCTCTGCACCTGAAATTTAATAATCTATCTTAAACATTTAAACCCAGCTCTAAAAAGAAGCTAATGTAAGCAAAGGTGCTAAACAAATATAAAACAAAGTTTATGGGAAGAACTAGCCCACACTGTATATGCCTAGTGCTTCCATGGCCAAGTCTTTGATTCAGATGATCTGGGACATGCCAGCCCTGAGGGAAAAGCTATGCTTTTTCTCTTCACAACCAATGAAAAAATACAGACAGAAATTGACATCGTTCTGTTATCTTACAGAAATCACATTTATTGACCAATATATAAACAAGGTCAGCAGCATAGTGAAGGATATGTGCCTGAACAGAACTGCTCTTGACAGCCTCCTAGTACTTTCTCATGAAGTACACAGAGAAGTAATTACCATTAACACAATCATTCACAGCAGACCAGAGAAAAAGTATAAATTAATTGAGACTACTTATTGAATCTTCCCCTCTAGCAGCAATGCAGCCAAGCTCAGCAGTAAGAATGCAAATTCTCTGAGCATGACAGTGCTTGTTGCTGAATCTGCCTGCATCCAGTAAAATGCAACTACAATCTCCAGGTCCAGCAACTGTGCAGAAAAAATAAAAAATACCCCAGGAAAAATAATCTCTTCAAAGAATCAATAACATTTTGGGTATTAGAAACATGACCTAATCAACTAAGAGTACTATTATGCAGAAAAGAACATTTGTGCCTCTAGATAACAACAACTGAATATAAACTACTCTTCCACCAGAATGTGACCAATTTTCAGCTTTCAATCAATGCAAAATGAGAAAGGTGTTTGTTTCAGTCACAGAAAAACATCTATTTCTTAGGAGTTGTGTTTGGCCAAACTATAGGTGAGCAAAAAGAATATGTTCTCTCAAACACAAGTGGACTAGCAACAGTCTGAGTAATCCATGCTGGCGTTTACTCTTCTTTTTACACATTATTGATAAGCATACTGAAAAACAGAAAGACAAATTTCTAGGTTAAAAAGTGGTTGGGGTGGGAAACATATTCTAGAAATGAAGTCAAAAAACAGGAACAAGAAGCAACCATTTATAGGGAAAACCCCTAGAGACAACATTCATTACAGATCATCTGTTTCCTACCAGACAAAAACTCTGTCTCCATTCATTAAGCTCCAGAGTATTAAATTTTAACTCCCCTTATGGAAATGAAAAAGTTTCTGGGAGCAATCAAACCGACAAACATCATGTTTTAATGAACTTGGTTCCTTCCCTTCACTCTTTGCAATGCTTCCAGTTCTGTCACACAGCTCTAAGTGCCCAACCCCACTCAAGTGGCAGTGCCTGGTGCCTAGGTGAGGCTGGTCGGCTGCCAAATGCCAGCCTTGGTCTGCAATGCACCAGGGCTTCAGCTGCACCTACCCAACTTCCCCTCTTTGGAGCACTTCTTTGGGTTTCTCTGTCAACCCTATTTGCTGATTCTCACGTGGCTAAAAGTAGGAGCATAACAGTAAATCTGACTCCCATATTTCTCTGACAAATTAGACCAGCTAATGGAATTAAAATCTGGAGGACATGAAGTCAGAGAGAAAAGGAAGATTAACACAGTTGGGCTGGCATCACCACAGGAAACCTAATGACTGTATTAAGGTAGCAGAACATACTTGTTAACTGTATTTTATGACTTCTTAGTGCCCTAGATTACTGAAATTATTAAGTTCCAACATATTTCTCAAAAGCTGAATCATCAAGACATTAACATCCATCTCACATGCATCAACAGCATCCTAAGACATATTCGTGGGAATGGAGCCAACAGATCCAGGGAAGCAATTCCACTCCCTGACACTCATGAGACAACCTACTTGAGGGGCTGAGGCTATGCCTTGCAGAGAGGCTGAGAGAACTGGGGGTTTGAGCATGGAGAGGATGAGGCTTCAGGAGAACCTGCTGGCAGACTGCCCACACCCCTATAAATCGGGCACCAAGACAGAGCTGCTCTCCTGACTCAGGTTCGAAATAGTTTAAATAGAGAAAATATGGACATAAAAGTGCAACTGAGAAGGTTCTGGCTCGATACAAGGAAAACTTTTTAACTATGAGAATATGGAACAGCCACTGTGGACTCTCCATCTTGGAGGACTTCAAGATTTGTCTAGAAAATCCCTGAGTAACCTACTCTGAATTCAACTTCAAGCAGGAGATCCCTTTCTGAATGGCTGTTTGAGTCTAAGACACTTTCATCTCACTCCAGCAAAACCACGGAAAGAAGCACAAGTCAATTCTTTTCCTCACATTTAGCTGAAGATCAGATTCTTTCTACTCTAATATGACCTCTGCTTGGTTATAAAGCTGAAAATAGTTGACAGAAATTTACCAAAGGATGTAAAATTCAGAAGCAGTTATAGAGAAAATATGATCCTTAACCTTATTAGTGGAATAATCCTGCATATTCACTGACTTCATATGACAGAGAAATCTTAAAATGACTTGTATTTTGCATACTAGACCATTCATATGAATTTATTCTTATAAAATCATATAACTTTGATTTAATGCTTTAGAGCAAATAAAAAGGATTCCCCAACTTTAGAAATGGAAACAACTTCATGTTTTCTAGAGTAAAAATTAAGAATTTTGTACAATTCAATATACCAAAGAAATATCTGAACTGGCTGTGAAGAAAATGAAAAAGGAAGACAAGTGAGGCCTAAACCCCACAACTGATGAAAATTTTAAAAAAGAGCATAAGCAACATGGTTAACCTACAGGAGAAGCTTGTTGGTGAACCCAGCAGCCTTTCATTAGGAAAATAGTATGTTGTGTGTATTATCCATATCCAGGAGGATAAGAAGTAGTGAGCCTAAAGAACAGACCATTCACATTACACATACATTAAATATTTTTACCAGTAATGATTAATGAAGCATTGCAATACACAAGCTTCAGAGTCCTGGAGCAGACTCCAATATTACAAGCCTCTGCAAATGACCTGACAAACCTTAAACATGAACACCCTACTCAGTCCTGCTCGGACAGGTGAATGGTTCCAACCCTCTCAATCCCTTCTGTCTCTGAGTCTGCTCAACTTCCTTAGACAGAAAATCAAACTTGAATACTAAATTATGCCAAAGAAAATGAATCCAATGAAATATACATTGGGGATTTGTTGCCAGTCTTTGGTCACAATTAGATATTTTTATATCTATCTATTTTTTATCTTCTGAATGTACCGCATGAGGACTACATAATGACTATGCAGTGAGAAATATGTCCTTCAGACCCTGACACTGACCAGGCTGACTAACAGACACAATTTTCCTCCAAGACTCCTCAACAAGTAGCTTATTAGTGATAAGACAACTGGGCAGAATCCTGCATAAAATGTGGGTAACAGAAGAGCTTAATAAGAGTAGGAACACAGCAACTGTCAGGTTCCCAAACAGGCTACGCTGCACCTATGATGATACTGAAATTGTTACTTCTTTTTTTTTTCATTTCTGCGTCTTGGTTTTGGGCTTTTTTGTTTGTTTTTCCAAGCAGCAGAAGTGACAAGAGATAAACAGGAGATTCTACTTCAAAAGACAAAAGAATACTTCAGGCTTTCAGTACTACTGGATTCCAAGGCCTACTGCAGACTACAGGCACTTTGGCTTAGACTACAGGCAGCTGTGGCTTGTGGCCATCAAGTCCATTACAGGAGTTCACCACATTCTGCAGATTTACTGAAATACTTGTGGACAGAGGCTCCCTTCTCCAAGACATGACAGCAGCCTTGCTTAGCTGGTCTGAGAGCCCCGTGCACCAGCCTGAATAACTTTGCTTATGTCCACTTCAACCAAGGCAACGTCCCAGAACACTCTTCCACCTCTACACCACCTGAGTAAGCATGTATTTAACATTGTAATGCCTGAAATTCAGAAATCATGGCAACAAAACCTGTTGCTCCTGCTACATCTATTTCAAAAATATTTTCCTTCTTTCAGCATTATTTCCCAGAGAGACATGAGGTTTATATCAACTCTGCCAAAAGTGTAGATCCTTGCCTCTTACTTGGAGGTTAAAAAGATTATAATAAAACAGTATCTTAGAATCTAAATGTGTGGTACCTTTGTGATGTCCTAACCCTCTCCTCAGAGAACTAGTCTAGAAAATGAGAGTTTTGGCCTTATGGAAGAGGAAGGGATAATGAAGGTACTAAGCACACCATCAGGCCTGAGCCAAAATAAGCAGATGCAGTGTTCAGCTATGAGGAGAGGGTAACAAGTTAACTCAGCTGGTGAATCACTTTTGCAACTAGCCTTTCCAAGGGCAAAACACAGGAGTTTCCAGCCACTGAGATGGTAATACAAACACTTGAGAATTCAGAACAGGTTCAGAACAAGAGTAACACAACTGGAACATTTGCTTTTTAAACAATGCAGGTTTCCTCATTCTCTTACGTACAGTTCCTGAACCAGAAGCCACAACAAATAGATGCTGCCATGAGAAACAGGCTGTTTGCTCTGGTTAGGTTTAGATCTGTGACTCAACATGGATAAATCAAGGTCCATCAAGGTCCAACACAAGACTCATTTTGCTTGAAACACACAATACTTGCTAGTGCAGCCTTTGCCTATCCTGGCAGCAGCAGTAAGAGAGAACAATGGTGCTAAACATCATCCAGTATTCAACAGTGCCCCTAATATCAGTTGAATATGTACAAATTTCCATCAACACCACAGTATATACATTCATGTACTTCTAGTCACTTCTAGTCTCCTATTCTCAGTCTATGACACCCAGACTATCTTAGTACACTGATTTCCAACCACTGCTATAAAAGAGGTTCTTTTAATTATCTTCTTTCATCAGAACAAAAAAAACTTAAAGGAAATCAAGTGTAAGAATTAGCTATGTGACTAGAGACAACTTGTACAAGATGGTCAAAACTTCAAAATTTTATTTAGTTCTAAAGCAAAGTGAAAACTTCACACTTGGAAGTTCTGAAAAAATACAGGGATAAATGTGGAACAAGTCCCATGATTCCTTTCAGCCTTTTTAATCACCATTGTAACAGGAAGTTCCGAGTCGTTCTGGCAAGCTGACACTGTTTTGGTGGCTATGGTATTTTTTGTCTTCCATGTCAAACTTTAGAAAGCATTTTATGAATATCTCAATTAAAATGAGAGATGTTTTGTGGGTTGTGTGTACTGGTTTGTTAATTTTTGGGAGTATTTTGGTTTTTTGTTTGTTTGTTCGAAGTTTTGTTCTCTCCGGTTTCACATTTTATATTACATCGTAATATCTTTTCTTCTGGAACAGAATTCCAGGCCATCCATAAAATATCCTGATTTTGAAAATCATTGACATTGACAGAAAAATAGATTACCACTGAACTCTCCTGTTGAAGATTTCCTCATTACTGTTCCACACTAGTGATCACACACTCTTCCAGACAAAAATGGACACCACGGCCTTGAGACTCTGTTACTTTGCTCTATTGCCCAGGCCAGCTTTGGTACTTACTTAATTTCCCCCAACAGCTGGCACACCTGCCTTGCTGCTTTCTTCTCTCAATATTTCAACTGCTTCCTGACACACAGCCCAGCTGAAACCCTTGGAAACTGCTGGCTGCTTTCAACTTAGAAGTAAGTGGGAATGGAAAAGGAGGAAAAACAATCCAAAATCATACCCTGTTTTGATGAACGCACCACCCTCACAGAGGCCACATATGTCATCACTCTCACACATCACAACTATATTCTTAAATTGCTTCTACTCCCAACATCCAGAATTACAACTCTTACTTGGAAATTTCTGAATTCACCAAGCAAAAATAAATGCCAATCTGATGTTCCATGCTCTCATGATGACTTTTGCTGTGTCCAGCATTACTTAACATTCTCACTTCGCTTCACTTTGCATGAAGGATTTAAAAAAATATTAAAAATCAAAGTCAGACATATAATCCCACCTGCAGCAAATGCTCAAACGATGAAAATAACGTGTGTGAAAAATGTAGGATGATTTAAAAACATGCAACGATTTAAGCCAGTGATTTCTATGTTTTGTGGTTAAATTTGCAGCTAAATTCAGCACACTGAATCCCAGCACTTCAGAGGGCACTGATAGACCCAAAGCAAAGTGGTAGCAGTTTCCTGCCATTCCTCAGTTTCCTACTGCAACTGTGAAGTGACTTCAGTAGTGCTAAATTTTTTTAAGGAGCTGTAAAGAATAAGTTATTGAGTATATCACCCCAAACTTCACAGCCAGCATGGTGGGGGTGGGGGTGAGGAAAGAAGAAAAGGAGAAGGCTGGTAGGTTAGAAGATTGGAAATCACACAGAGACATTTATTGAAGGCATTCATGATTCTCTGTTTCCACATTCCCTTGTATGTAGAGCTTCCAAGATTTTACTGACGGGTCAAACCATTAATTTTCTAGTACATGTGTTAAGGACCTGCTCTCTGTTACATGTTAAGTACAAAACTATCCTTGATGATAATTAAATTTTTCACTAGGTTAAAGCATAGTATAACAAAGTGCTTCTGGGAAGGACTGTAAAATGCCTTTCTAGAACTCTACAGAAATGGTAAATGGGAGATTGCAGGACCCAGCTGGCTACTACAGTGAGCAGACAGTTTAATGGTGTTTGCTGCTTGTGTTTTAAATCAGAGCAGTCAAGGAAGCCCTCAGAAGCCCGAGCCAGCCATACAACCTCATCGCTGAACACTGCAGGAAATAATATGTCACACTGAGCAATGCCAACCTCACACTCATATTACCTATGAAATGTGATGTTTTCTGAGAAACATGTAAATAATGGAAGTATGGTCCTTTTGAAAGGAAAAAAAAAAAAACAAAAAAAACCCCACCACCCCAAATCTTACAATTACAATAATTGTTTTCTTTCAGGACTTAAAAGATGCTGTCTCACTTTACTGGAGAGACTACTGGAGATGGTTTCAAAGGAGGCCAATGCAAGTGGAAATCGATTCTTGAGCTGGAAGAAGCTTTAGACATACACTATTCTGCCAAGACCAATTAATGTCTTTTTCCCAGTATTTTATGGTATCTTAAAGTTACAAAGTATTCGTCATCCAAAACAGAACTGATGGCATGTCCTCTCAAATACAACAGCAAAGCAACTACCCTTCCTTTAGTTTTTCAAAAGCAATTCATTTGTTATCTTTTTTATTTGACAAACCCATACAAAATATCAATCCTGGTGTAAATACTTCCTGTAAAGCCCTTTCACTTCTTCCTCTATATCATTTTATAAGCAAATTCAGTACAATTTTTATTTGTTCAATGCATGAAAAAAATCCCAACAACTTCACTGGGACTTTCAGGAATGGTAAGACAAGGTTGAAGTATTCAGCTTAACTCCCTAATGAGGAATAGGTCCTCTTTTAAATATGATTCAACAGCAAGCTCCTTTCATTCCTCCTTCCCAAGCTCTGTACACTTAGCTGTCAGTTCCTGCCCATATTACCTGAAGAGTGACTCCAAACTACCATGTTAACTTCATAGGTAGCAGTAACAGACCTACTGAGGTAGGCTCTTCTCACTTGATGGTAGCCTGGGAAAAAGCTAGGATTTCTTATGCCTGTTTTTGGTATTGTGCTTTTGTATGAAGTATCTATTGCAAAGTAAAACAAATTGTAAACACTGTCAAAAAAAAGAAATTACTGTGAATTAAGTGACTATAAAATGAACAGAATAATTTTGTGGTTCAGTTTTCCATTGTTTGCAAGTCTGATCCAGAAGCTGAACTTACCCCTGTGGCTCTCTGAGTTGGAAACAGGATTATTCTCTAGTTTAGATGGAATTATTTCCGCATAATTGAAATAATGTCACAAACTACTTCAGCAACAATTTTACTAGGACAACAGTTACATATTTTACAAATAAACCCCTCTCATGATTAAGAACTTTGCCTGACAAAGATACACTCTTGAAATCAGAGTATCCCAGATAGACTAAATTATTTCTCATATGTTAAAAGCAAACAAAGAAAACAGAAGACTTTCAGTGGTGTATTTAAAAGATTTGGTAAGATTAAAACAAGGGAAACTGTGGCATGAGAGAAACACTTTTCAACACAAAACGTGTTTAAATACATTGAGAAGCTTTATTCAAGTAACATTCATTAATATGATGCATCAGTTCTCACTTGACGGTAGCCTGGGAAAAAATGGTGACTATTTCCACAAATGTCATTTTCCACATTTGATTTCTTCGTTTTAAATATAATTTTCCTTGATTTCTCATCAACTGTGTGTTCTATAAACTCTTTAATGAGAAGTAGAGATATACTAACAAAGATGTTCTGGATTGCCAGCCTGTTACAGAGTGGCTAGCAGCACTGTATGCAAATATAAAACTTGGAAAATATCACTGTATATGGGGATGACAAAGAAGCCTTCTCTGTTTTTTAAAGAGAAAAACATTAGCATAAGGTTTGTAAACTGGTATAGTTGAATTCAAGTGCTATTCTTTAACAAGCCTAGGTTGGACAGGGCTTGAAGAAACCTGTGGAAGGTTCTAGTGGAAGGTGCCCCTGCCTGTGGCAGGGGGTGGCATGAGAGAAGCTTTAAGATCTCCTCCAACCCAAACCATTCTGGGATTCTATGACTCTGAACAGGTTAACTAAAGAAGTGGGGGAAAATCCCTGTGCATGCGTGTTAAACAAACAATTCATCTTTCTCACACTGCAGAGCAGAAAGGAGTTGACTTTGGTTTGGGGTCTTTTTCACACCTTTTATACATTCAGGATTAATTCCTCAATGATTCCAGCATTTTGTCAGTAAGAGTGTTTCATTTTTAACTGCAAAAGAAATATGGATGATGATCTTTCTATGATGGCTCATCATTTCTGACATTTGCAACCCATTTTGCTGATATAACCGATAGAGAGTTTTCCCACTGACAATTTTTACGAAGTGTGATTCTGGCAGCATGTAGTTTTCGTAACTTGTAGAGGAAATGTCAACGAAGGATGTTTGGACTTCAGGAGGCTCTTGAAAAATGCTGTTTTATTGCATGTGCAAAGTTACAGCAGTCCAGGGTGTGGGTATTCAGAGCCAGACCTAAAAGCTGCCCAGCTGCAGCTTAAAGGTATACCTGAAGCCAATTTCTGTTCAAGTTACAAGACATTATATATTTTTCTTTACTGAATACCTTAATACATGACAACCAATTAGCATCATACCTTTACATTTGCCTATAGCCTATCACCACTACTATCATTACTATATTGTAGTCATTATTATCCAATCACAAGAGTAAGTATGTTACAATTTAAGCTTTAAGTTGTTTTTCAGTTTTCCTGCAATAGAAAATTCTTAGAGCTTTTTTCTACATGCCACATCAACATGTGTTGTTTGCTATGGTATCTTTCTGCTTGGTAAAAAAAATCCTTTTGTTTGTGTTGAGCTTACCCTCTCCTCTAAGTTACAATACCTCTTTCCAACTTAACATAACCTTTGTTTTCTTAGTTGTCCAGTAAGACTGGCTCAGAATTTCTTACTTTAAACATTCATTATTCTTCTATATCAACACTTGCTTCCATCTCTATTTCATTCTCAGTTCCTACACTCAGAGATCCTTCTGCCAGACCTACATATCTGTCATCCTTCCCAACAGTAACTTTTCCATTTTAGTTTTGGAAAGTCCCAAACTGCCAAACCACAAAAGAATTCAGAAAACAAGTGATACTCTAGGTTACAGTAGTGTAACAGTGTAGTATTTGCCCCCTTTCAGCAGTTATCTACAACCATAGCAATATATAAGAGAAGAATAAATCCTTGCACCTTACACTGCACCCCCATGACCACTGAAGACATCAGTTATCAAATGGCATGGTCCACTTGCATCATAACCCAGCTCAGATCCACAGAATCACTAATGTTGAAAAAGACCTCCAAGATCACCAAGCGATCCAAACTGTGACCGACCCCCACCTTGTCACCCAGACCAGAGAGCACTGAGTGCCACGCCACTGAACACCTCCACGGGTGGTGACTCCACCATCTCCCTGAGCAGCCCCATCCAGTGCCTGCCCAGCCTTTCCATGAACAAATTATTCCTGATGTCCAACCTGAACCTTCCCTTGAGGTCATTTCCTCTCATCCTGTGCCCTGTTCCCTGGGAGCAGAGCCTGACACCTGCCCTGGCTTCCCCCTCCTGTCAGGGAGTTGTGGAGAGCCAGAAGATGCCCCCTGAGCCTCCTCTTCTCCAGGCTGAGCCCCCACAGCTCCCTCAGCTGCTCCTCACAGGACCTAGAGAATGCCCAGCTGCATTCTACAATGCCACTGCTGATTCAGGATGCCTGCCCCCGCAGACAAGCAGTACTTAACAAACCTCTAGTGTAGGTTGGGAGCTGTTAGTATTTTGAAAACTATTTTCAAGGAAAACAAACTACTGAAAATGCTAGGAACCAGAGAATGTCGTGAGGTTAATACAGGAGCAGGGCACACTGCAGCTTCAAAACCATGTGTCAATCCAAGAGGTGAGCAAATGGACAAGCAGTGAGCTGCCAAAGGTTTACCCACACAGAACATTTTGAGGTGCAGGCCTCCGTGCCTGCACCTTTGCCTCCCTTGGCCCCCAAGACAATGGGATGCAAGGTCTAACCCTTCTCAGTGTGATCAAAATAAATACAAGAACCATTACAGGAGACGTAGAACGTAGGGTGGAAGGAAGGACAAGATTAATCAACCTCATCCGAAGTGAAAAATACACTAGTGAATTCTGAAGACTGTAATAAACTTGGGTTGATACAGCTCGTTTCAGCAGAGCTTCTGAGGGCACGAGCAGACACAGAGCTAGGACATGGGGATTTGTCACTGCCTTGTGGGTGCTGCTCCTTGCTGCATTTTTCAGATGGTCCCGGGGCTGCTGGCTCCTGACAACCTCCACTGCTCTGCTCAACACTCGGGAACTGCTGAATACACAGTGCAGGCCATGGGCTCTTCCCAAGGAAAGGAAAGGCAGTTCTGTGTTTCAATTTTGGTGGAGGAAGATTGAGAGGAGGAAGAGAAGGAGAATGCTAGGATGTGAATGTGTGCCACAACAAACTCTGCAACTTTCCCTCAAGGCTAGAAATGGTCCCTCACACATTTACTTGCTGTGCCCACCAGGGACTGGCCCAGCCCTCATGTGACATTGACAGTGTTTCTTTGCTGACAATCCAGACTTACAGAAAGTTGAGCAATTATTCTCTGAATTTACCTGAAATTCTAATACCCATTTCCTTTTAATGATTCACCAAGCCCAACCTTTGCACCGGATCAGATTCTCTTATTAAGATAAATTTAGCCACCTTGTTGAGATTAAGATCAACTTTACATTTAGAAAACAAGACTCCTGATGTTGTGATTTATATGTCTATAAAAGCCATATATATGGTATGCATGATATACAATAACTCAGGAATGCATGCTCTAGCACTAAATTTCATGCTGAAAGCTTGCTATTGCCTCAGGCTACTGAGCGAGATGATACATGAAGCTGTACACAAGGAGATTGCATAGTAGTTTTTTAATTTACCTCTAAATTACAACTACCAGAGGGTTTTCTGAGTATTTGTGTCTCTAAATGTCTTGTAGCCTGGTAATAACAACCACAGGTACTATGAAAGTAAGATTCCCCATTTCTAGCTGAACTCCTATACTCATGACAAACAAAATTATAGATTTTTAAACTTGCAAAGGTGTTGTTCAAATTGTTTTAAAAACTCGGTAATAAATATATCCTTTCTTAGGGTCATTTACCTGAAAATATTACTGTGCAAAATAAGGCACATGTATATATATACTCAAGCACTAAGACAACTGTTTATACAATTATGAATGTTCTGTTTTGCTTTATTTATATAATTATTTCTTTTCTTGCAACAGATCATTAATTTGATTACAGCCTATAAAGTCAAGACTGCAGGTTCTAATTGAAAACTAGAAAGAGTTCTTGTTTCAAGACTGTTTCATTACTCTACATTAATTGTATATTCACCATGTTATTAAAAATTATTTAAAGGAAAACTTACCCAAGCACAGCCAACTCTTCCTACCAAGTCCATTAACAAGAAAAAAAATCTCATATGAACAGAGCTTGAAGGTACATGTCCATAGATGAAATTTGTACCATAATTAATGTAATCATAAAAATCAGAAACATTTTTCAAAAATTTTGAATTCTGTAAGTCACTATTTTTTACTATTTAAAAAAAAATCTATAGGAGTTTAATAATGAACACTTACATTTGAAGCTGATTTTCAAAGGAGCAGGTCAACACTTTTATAGAAATGCCTGCAGGAACAGGCTGACAGTAATGGTGGGTCAGAAGGTGAGAGGAGAAAAAGCCTTGAATCAGAACCTCAATCAGCTGCCACCAGATTGATCTACTGGAGGCAAACTATAAGCATTTTTTTTCCCCAGCAGCTACCAATTCTAAAAGCACTTTAAAAAAGTACATTGAATGGTGAGAGGCTCATGAATCTGTACAATTCAAGAGCTGGAACTGAAAGGTGACACTCCTGACCACCAAACACTCCATTTGGATTGTAGGTTCCAGAAGAACTGGCAGTAGTAAGTGTCATCTCAAATTGCCTCTGCTTCTTATGCCTGGACCTGTGGGGAACAGGTAGAGCTGAGACAACTAAACAGAGCTAGCTGGAAAATACAGAGGGAGTGAAATTCAAGTAGCAGGGAACAGAAGGGAGATGCAAATTAAAGGGAACTTATCAATTTATGACTAATTACACTGAACTGTTTGCATTTTTGTTTGCAGAAAAAACACTGTTTTTTAAATTATTATTTTTTTTAGCTACAATACTGAGTAATTGCCTGAAATAAAGGCCTTCAGTATTTCCAAAGGCAAATGCACAATCACGTATTTCCTGGACTCAAGGATAAAGAGATTTTTAGAGAAGTTGGAAGCTCTCCTATGGAACTTCAAGCCCTGAATAGCTCCATGGGTAGCACCCCTCATTTTCTAAAAAAGAAGGAAAAAATTGATTTGAAGGTAAATGTTGTAATTCCCCCTTATTAAAATTCAACACTTGATGCCAGCTTCAATATTAATTCACCGAGCTCCATAATTGTGCTTTAGGACAGTAATTGCTAGACCAAAATCTAAATCCTTCTTATTATATCGTAGGTAAGATTAACGTCAAACCAAAGCTGACTGTAATGCTAAAACATGCAGAAAAATAGAGGGAAGAAACACTTATATTCAATACTTAGTCTAGTTTATGAAGAAAAAAAAAATTCTATCTTTAGAAAATTAAGCTAATTTTTATCATAGGATCATGAAATGGTTTGGGTTGGAAGGAACATGAAAGCTCAGCTCATTCCACTCCCTGCCATGAGCAGAGACACCTTCCACTAGACCAGGTTGCTCCAAGCCCTGTCCAACCTGACCAGTTTCAATATTTCACTTCAAATAAGTCAGATTGTAATAATGTAAAGATACTACAGCAATCAGAAATATTGCACATGTAACCTCAAAAATTACTAGCCTGAAATGAAGCACACTGGCTATTTTTTACTTTTGAGGCAGTAAACTATCTAAATTTTTTGTTATCCTTAAAATCAACAAAATTATATTTTTTAAGTTAGATAAGCAGAATGCATAATGAAACTGAACCAGAATACTGCACCAGCCTTGGTTATTCCCATTCATCCTGCACACAGATCCCCTGGGCTGGATGTTCTGTTCCACAGGAAAACATCATCAGGGGATTGTCATTCCCAAGGTTCGCATTGTTACTTAAAGCACCTCCTGGGGTACACACACCATTCGAGACTTGTACATTCTTCCATGTTGGGAAGGATGACAGACATGTAAACATGGCAGAGAGATCTCTGAATGTAGGAACTGAGAATGAAATAAAGATGGAAGCAAGTGTTGATATAGAAGAATAACAAATGTCTAAAGTAAGGAATGCTGAGCCAGTCTTACTGGACAACTAAAAAAGCAAAGGTTATGTTGAGTTGGGAAGAGGTATTGTAACTTAGAGGAAAGAGTAAGCTCAACACAAACAAAAGGATGCTTCTACCAAGCAGAAAGATACCATAGCAAACAAATAAAGGTCGATGTAGCAAGTAGCAAAAAGCTCTAAGGATTGTCCATTGTAAGCTTAAATTGTAACATACTTACTCTTGTGATTGGATAATAATGATTATAATATGGTAATGATAGTAGTGGTGATAGGCTATAGGCAAATGTAAAGGTATTGTGTATGATGCTAATTGGTTGTCATGCATTAAGGTACCCAGCAAAGAAAAGTATATAATGTCTTGTAACTTGAACAGAAATTGGCTTCAGGTCTGCCTACAGGTCTGTAGCTGGCAGCTGTAGGTGTGGCTCTGTCACCCACGACCCCTGACTGCTGTAACATCTTGGATACAATAAACAGCATTTTAAAGAGCTGCCTGGAGTCCCATATCTCTCATCTTAGGCTCTTCTACTTGTATTTTTCAAATACTGCTGGCTTGCACAGGATGACTTTTCAACCTCTGTAAATTCATGCAATGTATGTTCATACAGTTTTGTCATATTTTCCAGTATCAGTGTTATTTTCCTTTCTTCCTTTTCACATTAGTAAGATTGTGCCAGAATTCATTTTTAAACAAAGTTCATTAAGATATGCCAAAAGACATCATCTTGCCAGTAATGAAAAAATGATCCAAAACAAGGTACATTGAAAATATTCATAGTTGTTTTTTCTAAAAATTCAACAGTGCAACTTTTCTCCCAGGAATGAAACAAGAGTTATGATTCTTAATCAAAAGAGTAATTAGGCTTGTATTTGAGAATCTCTTCCACAGTGTATTTGTGTAGTATGATTTGAACACTGCTTCTGGGAAGAATTATCAAAGGGAAGTAAATCAAAGATGTACAACACAATTAGTTTTAACCAAAAGTAATACCCATCTCAATTTTATCCAGAGAAGCCCTCCTGGAGTAGTACATTGAGGCACCTGATCAGCTCATGTGTGCGTGTATGTTTTTATGTACATACATATGTATGTACATTGAATCACAGATTGGTTTGGAGTGGAAGGGACCTTTAAAGATCATCTTGCCCACACCCCCTGACACCTTCCACTATCCCAGGTTGCTCCAAGCCCCATCCAACATGGCCTGGAACAGTTCCAGGGATCCAGGGGCAACCCCAGCTTCTCTGGGCAACCTGTGCCAAGGCCTCACCACCCTCACAGGGAAAAATTTCTTCCCAATAACCCATTTAACCCTGCCCTCAGGGTGAAGCCATGTCAGTGTGAAGCCATTCCCCCTTGTCCTGTCACTCCAGGCCCTGGTAAATTCTCCATTCTCTCTCCATTCTTCTCGGCAGCTCCCTTCATGTACTGGAAGGCTGTGCTATAGCTGGGGTCTCACCAGAACTGAGCAGAGGGGAAGAATCAACTTTCTTAACCTGTCCGCTACACTTCTCTTTCAATTATATATTTGTATTCATGTATATATTTTTGTATTATGTATCTACACAGATGCACATATCTATATATATAAATTATATGCCTATATATACATATATATACAGCAAGTAAAAGCCAAAAATAACTAACTTCTATTAATTATCAATTTCCCTATTCTTCAGCTATGGGAAATAATCCATTTCGTAAATGAGAACAGTAAGAGAAGAACACAATTTAGACAGAAAGGCAAGTGCAAATAAAATCAGACAGAGCTTTCTTCTGTCCCTCCTCAGAGGACATTTGTGATAACCAATCAGAACAGCTCCGCGTTAATTATTATACTGAAATTTAATCCTGCTTTATCTTCTGAAGGATGACTTTTGTCAAAACCATTCCCTATCTGCACATCACAACAGACAAGAGTTCCTACACCCATTTCATCCATTTGGAACTAGCACACTGTAGCAGGCTGACCTTTGTTCAGCACCAGGTGCCCACTAAGTCGCTCTACCACTCCCTTTCCCAATGGGATGGGAGAGAATGAGATGGAGAACAACCAGCAGGCTGAGATTACAGTGAAAGAAAGAAAAAAGCATTATTCTGTGCACACATAAGCTAAAGGAAAAAAAGTAAATCTCTACTTCCCATTAGCAGCGATGCTTGGACACTTCCCAACAAGCAGGGCTTCAGCATGCATAATGGTTCCTCCGGGAGGCAAATGTTGAGGAATCAGGAATGCCCCCCCTCTTCCTCCTCTCTCCCTTAGCTTTATATATCTGAGTTGATAGCATATGGTATGGAATATCCCTTTTGCTCATCAGCTGCCCTGGCTGTGTCCCCTCCCAGGATCTGGCCCACTCCCATCCCCTCTGGTGGGGGAAGGAATGTCAGAGGGACAGCACTGCTCGGCAGTAGCCAAAACACTGCTCTGTTATCAACACCTGTTCAGCTACCAATGCAAAGCACAGCACTGTGAGGGCTGTGAGCTTTACCTCAGTCACACCCAATACACATGCAGACATTTGTTTTCACTCAATCCTCAATCAGTGATGACAAAGGGCATTTTGGAATTCCAGACTGTGAGGACATCTGAACATTTAGGAATCAGTCTTGCAGACAGATTGTTTGGGCATACTATGTATTATCACTTTATTTTTCCAAGCAGAGTCCATGGGAGCCTCTATCAGGCCTGAAAAGTGGATAAACAGATGTGCCAGGCTGCTGTCTGCTCCCTTAGCCTCCCTCAGGCTAAGCCTGTGGGGCCCTGAATATACAGTGATTATCTCTTGCCCCAGGGAGTGACACCCTTATGAGCAAGAAGGAAAATCACACCGGTGGCACAGGTTTCTCTTTCCTTAGAGAAGAGTTTAGCGTCAACATACGTGATAGAAGCAACCAGCCTTGTCGTGTTATCCACTGGAAATGCTTCATGGAAGATGGAAGGAATCTTACTAGCAGTCTTTAATTAATTAAATCTTAATATATACAATCAAGCCATCATCTTGGCTTTTGCAAATCTAGCTCATTCTGCATTTCACAAACAGCAGAGCATTAATTCAGTATCTTCTTGGTGCTCTGACTTTCAGCATAGAGATGACTTGACATACTTCGATCTTGCTCCCACTGCTACAATATCTAATTATAGGCCATGTTCCATTCAAGGAATTGAAACCCAATTGTTTTTCCAGTGTCTTTATGAGATCTTTGGTCAATATCCCTTTGAAATCCTTCCAGCAAACCGCTTCTGCCATAACAATCAGAACAAGTCTGACTGACTGCAATTATGAGGCCAACTTGGAGACTCGCAGCTTTAAAGACTTAAATGCTCATGAATGAGGCAATTCTTTGTCACTTCTTGATGGAAATACTGAGCTTTTTTGGTTAAAGAATAGAAGGTTTTCAAACAGCACAGTTAATGTGAATTAGCATGCTAAATATATCAATAGACTGTAAAAGGAATATTAAGTACGTTCTGTCTCACAACACAGGCAGAAAATCCTGAATATTTATGAAGTCCTTAAACAATGCAAGAACTGAAGATATTTTTCTAAAATCTCCTTAAAGACTGCAAGTTCTTCTCTCATCACCTGTTCTACCACTGCTTACATAAAAAGCTAAGTAGGTTTCTTCCAATCATTGGCTGAGGACAGCAGGCAAATTAAATTAGTTGATAAAAGCATGCAAAAGTGATCACCACTTATTTTTATATTATTGCAATCCTCTTATAACATTGGGGCTCTTTGAAGAGCCCAAATTTCAAGCAGAAAAGATAACTGAATGGAGTTCTGCAAGTAAGAGCTGAATGAGTGGAACCTTTGCCTACACAGACTTGTGCAACCTCATCCCCTGCCTCCTTAAAAACGAGATCAGTCCTTTGGTTCCTTTGGGCACAGGCATGACCAAACTTGGCTCAAGCACTGCCATGTTGAAGAGCAAGAAGCAGAATCCTGCAGGACTACAATTTAGAACAAACAGCATCACCCAATGGCAGAAATTCAAATCTGCAGATGACTGTCACTACACTTTCTGGCTCCTCCCAAAGACATGAAGGAAAGCAGGAGAAATGGAAAAAAACCCTAATCAAACCAGTGGCATGTGCTCAGCATCGAGCTTGCTGATCACTGGGAAGGGGTCCTCCACCACCGTTTGCACAAGCCTTCACACAAAGTCTCCTTGGTATTCTCCTCACCCTGAATGCAGCACTGTGCCACTAAAACCAAGTTAATGCAGTAAATTCACCACAAAATGTAGTCTTTCACCTGTCATGTTTCATTATTTCCTCCATGAAACTATTTTATTCCAAAATGTGAACTAAGCTATATTACAAGCACTGATGGCCAAATCTCAACACTTAAAAGAAAATCATATTTTATTTTTCTTTCTGCTGGTTCCTATAAACTTCACGATTGTCATAAGGAAACAAGTTGAGAAACTTTAATATCTCACAGTAACCAAAACTTAGTCTCTTCTTAGGAAACAGATGAAAAGATGAATGATTCCTGTGCCTTTCAGGGTAATTAAAATAGTAAACATGACCTCTTTTAAGTGGAAAGAGGACAAAGTTGTATATCCAAAAAGGATCAAATTCAAAGCTCACAGCATTATAACATCACCCCATTGTGAAATCTGGTGCAGCTTTAAAAAAAAACCCAAACCCCAATAAACAAAACACCCTTAAGAGACTGTATGCAGGATGACAGTTCAGAGAAGATGGGGAAACTCAGTTCATGTTGAGGTTAGAACAATGAAAAACAGCATAGAAAACTGATGACACTTCTTGCTGTAGTGCTAGAAAATATGTCACTTGTATCTCACACCAGTAAAAGTGGGAAGAATTTGGATTAATAGCTCAGATCTGAGCCAGAGAAAGAACATTCAGAAAGGTAGATATTCCTTCACATATGGGGATCCTGCTTCCAGCAATCTATACCACTGGCAAACCCAAGGCACCACCGATACCCTCCTTCCTGCAATACAGGGTACATTAGATCTTCCGAACCTCTATTAAAAAGATATTACCTTAACCACATTAGAAGGTGTTATTTTAGCAAGTTTTTCTAACATTGTGTACTCCAAACAAATTCAGTTCTTCACCACATAGTAAACTACTAAGAAATGATTTCAGTTGATATGGAGGTGTTCACTTAAGTGAGTAGGAGACAGGGAATGACAAATCTCTGAACATCTCAAAATATTTCTCAAGCTATTAGAATTTGAATAACCCATGCCTTACAGAAACATTTGAAACCAAGCTGAAGAAAGGAAAGACCAACAGCACAAAACCCTTTTGTGAATACCAAGCTTAATTCATGTCTGGAGTAGTCATCGCAAGTATGGTAACTACTACTCAGCCCACTGGACCAGGAGAGTTGCAGAAACCTCTTGAGAAATCTTCCATATAAAGGTCAATTACCTTATTTTTAGATTTTTCTCTGGGAAAATTAGTATTTTCCACCTTCAACAGGCACGCTAAATAGCAATGCTACAAATGCAGTTTCAACACTTAGCTAAGTGCTGAAAAAGGTCTGGAAATGGCTGTTTGACACTGGTGTGCCAAGCTTGCCTTTAAAAAGGGCTGGAGTTCTGTACTGTACCACTATGATGATAAGGTTCAACATCAAAGAAGGTTCAAAAAAACCCACCAACATTCAGAGTCAAAAGGAAGCCAGGAAGCCTACCAGGTGGTACTGACTGTTTGGAAATGCATACAGAGCCAGCTTGTTTAATTTGGAATGTGCTAGAATGACACCCAGTCATCTTACTCTTCTCTGTCTTCCCTCTCC
The DNA here is from genome assembly GCA_013400515.1 of Erpornis zantholeuca. Taxonomy (NCBI): domain Eukaryota; kingdom Metazoa; phylum Chordata; class Aves; order Passeriformes; family Timaliidae; genus Erpornis; species Erpornis zantholeuca. Next base: position 250,801 of record VZTN01025897.1, on the reverse strand, counting down.
ACTATAAATCAAAGCAATTAATTTAATTTCTAGAGCAATCTAGTATCTTAATTTAAAACACTATCAACTTCACAACAATAACCATTCCTGCAGAATCTGTAACACCAAAATGCCCAAGTTCTGTTCTTCCTTTCGGCAAATGTATGTTGCAAAGAAATCATCACTTTACAGACATATTCACATTGTCAGAAGCCAATAGAGTTTACATTTATGTTTATTCAAGGTTTGGTCAAAGTTTCACCCTGTGATTCATGAGAACACGTTATCATACAGATTGATCCTTATGCCTCTTTACCTGTTTGATGGTAATTACAGCAACCCTCTGGATGAAGCAGGCCAATAATAGATTAAAGAGTAGTATGTCAGCCTTCTCCTAATTACTGAGGATGTAATAAATGTAGACAGGTTGGCTTTTGTAATTAAGGAGTTGGAGAGTTAACGGTTCTCCTGTGTTATGTTAACTAAGGGTTTTACACGTATGTTAATTGGGATTAGAGGTATGTTATAGTTGTAAACTTGCAGCGAACCTTATATTGCACCAGGTGGCGCACCAGAGACACACGGGGAGGGAGGCAGAGACTTAAATCTATATATAACCATACTTAAATCTATATATAACCATAGACTTAAATCTAATTATAACCATAAAGGGATAATGGAAGAGAGATCATTGGAAGGAACTACCAGCCCATCAGGACAACACCAGGACATCCACTGGGCACGCAAGAAGTCAATAAAAGGACTCCCCATGACCGACGAGCCAGCTGGAACCCGAATGAAGGAATCCACCAATAAAGACACTGGTGGGAGGCATGGCTAATGGTATAAAAATTGTATCCCTGCTCCTGACAAGGTCCTCTACCTGCGGTTTCTCACTGTAGCAGAGCGCCCAGCGCTGAGCTACTCTGCCCTGCTGTTATTAGTGTTTTGTCCCTAACTGCTTGTTAATAAATCTTTTAAAATTAAAATTGTGAACCTGTTTCTCACAAGGACATCCAGACAGCTGATATGTGAAGTTATGTCTATGGAGTGTGGCATTTAAATAGCAAATGGAAGCTGTTTAGACAAAACAAAAAACAACAAAAAAACAGTTTAGAAACTGTTAAAATTAAGGGGAAACTTTGTCCGTACCTAAGTGCATCTAAGTTCCTTGCAAGAGAAAACTTTCTGTACTTTGTTGGATTGAGGTTTCAAGTGAAATTGGCCAAACCAGACGAGTCACAATGGATCAGCTGTATCAGCTGTCAACAATTGGAGGGGCAGAAGAAGGAATAGGAGCAGGGCAAGAGGGAACATGAACTTGTTGCTGCTAAAGGGGCAGCAAAACAGAAAAAAGTTTTGTATTATTCCCTAAGGACAAATGAGTCACATTGTTACAAAAATAATCCATTGCTCTACAAACAATACTGCACTATGCATTCATCTCTGACCTCAAGGCAAAAACCTCACACCGACCCTTTATTACTCATATTGTCCTGCCCCTTAGAGCGTGCCTGATTCCCTTTTGTTTACCAGTCTCTATGCTCTGATGGAAACCTTAGCACTTCATTAAAGATTCATGATCGCAACAGAGCTGAAGACTAACATAAAAACAACATGGGACCAAGACTTAAGAGAGCTCCCTTATATGTCCCAACAGATACTCTGAAAGACACTCTTGAGCCACAGACACTTTGCTACTTGGTGTATTTCTGTATTAGTTAGGTAGAGCCCCCATCTCTACAACAAAACCCCAGCTTTTAAAAAGACTTCTGTCAGAAGGTCCATTTTCAGCTTTCCTGCTGACTTTCACAGTGCTTATACCCAGACAAAACCTACCAATTCCAGGGCTCAGTCCTGCAACACCTTGAATGTTTTGTCCTTATCTAGCAAAGCATTAAAACACACAGAGAGCTACATGAAAACAGCCCCACCCAACAGGTGGAACCATGCAGAATTTTGCGTAGGTGTGCAGGAGCTCCACTTCAGAGCATCCAGGTCCAAAAGACTCCCTCTTTTGTTCAACTGTAAACCAAGAATCTTTCCTCCATTATAGGCTTCTGTTTAACTTTAGGAAAATATAAGAATCACAATGAAGCAGGTTTCTAATTAAGAAATCCAAGAGGTTTACTTCTGCCCCCACTGCCTCTCAATAGCATATGCAGTTAAATGTGGGATGACCTTCACTGCAAGTAATATCAAATCCTCCTATGCCAGGAAGAATGTAATTATTTTTTAAAAGTTACACTAATCCTGAAGAAGAACAGATAAGCTCCTGCAGTTTTTCTAAAAACCTTAGGAGAGAAAGAGCCACTTGTTAAATAATTTAGTGTAGTGAAAGGTCAAGGGGAAATTGCTTCAAACTCAAAGAGGGTAAGTTTAGATGAGGTATTGTGAAAACCTTCTTCCCTGTGCAGGTGGGGAGGCCCTGGGACAGATTGCCCCGAGAAGCTGTGGCTGCCCCTGGATCCCTGGAAGTGTTGCAGGCCAGGCTGGACAGGGCTTGGAGCAACCTGGGATAGTGGAAGGTGTCCCTGACCACGGCAGGGGTGAAACAAGATGGTGTTTGAGGTCCCTTCCACCCCAAACCAATCTGTGATTCTGCAAAAACAATTCATGTATCTTTGAGTTTTTCTGTTTTATAATCACTGCAGCAAGAAGATTAAGTTGAGGAGCTGGGTGGTCACAGTTTGATTTATGGATGTTGGCACCTTTTGCTAACTAAGTGGATTCACTGCACACCTTGTCCCTGTGTAAAAAAGGAATGGAAAACTGAACAGTCTTCAAATTAGGAAGCCAGACTCATATAAAACAATTTGGCTTAGATATAATTTAAAATCTAAGTTAATTTAAACACACTAAACAATATCCACATGTTTTACTTGCTACTTTTATTAAGATTAATTTTAACAGTAGAAGCTTTTTTCTTTTCCCTTTTCTCCCAGAAGACTTTTTTTTCTCATGGCTGCAGTGATAAAACCGAGTATCATAGCATTAGAGAGAGCACTGCTGCCATTTCAAATAAATACAGGCACATGAAAAAAATGATGCTTCATAAATTATTCATCCCATTAGAGTGACTCTACCTAGGTAAGAAGATGCCAGTACCAAAGGCAACAGTGTATTTAATTTTTGCCCCCATATGAACAACGGAGCAGTTTTACCAAAGAAACAGAGATTCTACTTTTAGGATGTTGGGTTCATAGGTTTGGTTTAGGTACCTATAGTACCTAAAATGTCCTTGGCAGCTTTAGGGATGGGAAATAGGGTTGTGCAGAGCAGCGCTAGGTGTCACAATAAGGCAGAGATCAGTTATCTCCCCTTATGTAAAGGAACACAGAAACAAGAGTGCAAATTAATTGCTATGACCTACTTTGTATTAATTTCATTTCTACAATAAAGAATTAGATCCTCTATAATTCATTCATTAGGTTTCTTTTGTAAGTTTTACTCTTTATTAAACAGTTCTACAATACTAAAGCAGCAGAATGAGCTGAATTAATCCATCATGTCATAGCTCTGAGAGTGGAAAATAAGTAACTAAAGCCTCCCCCCAGGAAACCAGTATCAATACTATCTGGATGATAAAAGTGAGGTGTTTAGAAGGCAAGTCTAATGAGGTGACAAGAATATGGAGGAATTTTCACTTTTTCCTTCTACTGGCTTAATTCATCACCTACCAGCCAAAACCTCCAATCCTTGCTCAGCCTGAAACCCACCTCTTTCCTTCCAGTGTATTTAATAAAAACATACAATGCATCTTTGTGAAGGAGACATAACACAACACAAAGCCAAAGGACTGTCCCACATGTACGACAGTAACTCCTGACAGCTCTTCCTCCTACACAGAAGGAAAAAAGAATGGAACTGCACATTCGTCACCGCGGCAGGTCCAACATGGAGCGAGCTCACGCCTTGGCATCCCAAGCACAGCACTTTTATTTGTTGTTCTCTTGTCTCCAAGAGCAAGTTCAGTTCAAGAGATGAAGGGACCCAACGTTGGTCAGTCCAAAGGAATGTTTTATCTCAGAAACACCAACCCATCCAGCCTTGCAAACCACACAAGTGGAGAGCAAGCCTGGCAAGACCAATGCTAATAACTGCTTGCAGGTCTGCCCACTCCCTTGAATATTAAGAACCTATCACAACAGTGGAACTAAACTATGAGGAAGAAAAGATGCAAAGAATGCATTCCTAATGCTAAAAGAGTACAAGCTAAAGAATGCATTCTAAAAGCAAAGACTGATTTTAAACAGAAAGTGAAGACGCAATAAAGCGCTAGTAGGGTATCTCTTTGTTCCAAAGCATTACAAGATTCTTCCCCACTGCCACAAACCAGTGCACTAATCCCTTACAATTATTGTTCTTACAGCAGGTGGAGACCATGAACAGAGATGGAAAAGCAGCCTTTGCAGAGTGATTACCATCCCCTTCTGGACAGTCTGTGGCTTTAGCTCTTTTACTAACACCCCGTGCAGTCGACCTGCCCCACTGAACTTGGAGACACACACTGCAGGAGGCACAGGCTGGCTCAAGACCCACACCCAAGAGGACAAGTAGCCTGGGTGTCACTCTACTCAGGGAAGAGCTCCTGGAGGCAGTGATCCAACTCTATTCCATGGTGAGCTTGGCCCGAGTCACCATTCAAGCCCCAGGTCTTTGGGGAGTGCTTTTGATTCCAGAACAAGTAAGGCAAACCAACATCAAGCACTATGGTTATATTACAGATTCATAGAATAAAATCAGAATTGCCTGGGTTGGAATAGACCTTAGAGATGATGATGATGCTCCAAGCCCCCTGCCATGGGCAGGGACATTTTCCACTATACCAGGTTGCTCCAAGCATTTTCCAGTCTGGCCTTGGACACTTCCAGGAATGAAGCATCCACAGCTTCTCTGGGCAACCTGGGCCAAGACCTCACCAATCACACAGCCAAGAATTTCTTCCTGATTTCTCATTGAAACCTACTCGCTGTCAGTTTGAAGCCATTCCCCCTTGACCTGTCCCTGTCTCTATGGTTCCTGATAAACAGTTCCTCCCTGACTTCCCTGTAGGCCTCCTTGAGATGCTGAAAGGCTGCTATGAGGTCTCCACACAACTTTCTCTTCTCCAATTATATATTCTCCCCTATATATAGCCCCTATTACAAAAATATGGACTATATTTTTCCATTATTTATTATTAGCAGTGTGCTATTTCTCCATTTACCAACGCACTAGCATTGTACTGGGGAAAGAGCTCCACTGGGACTGGAAATTACCAAAAAATATTAGAGAAAAGAAGTATGAAAACCTCTGTTCATTCAAGAGCCTGAATTCTAGGAGTGCTGTTGGAGAGCCTTTGGTAAGGCTGTTTCCAGGCTTTTCCTGCTGAGCAGCCCTCTCCTGCAAGGCACCCATCCAGGCTGTCCCAAAAGCTGCTTCCCCAGCCCATGCCTACAGTTCCCACTCTAAGTCACACGAGAGCAACAGCCACTAGCAAAGCCCAAGGTCTCTCACATGCACTGGTCACTTGGTTTGTTACATAAACCCCACAGTCCACCCTTTTTACACTGCTTTTGATTGAATACAGACAGCAAACTCCATGTAAACCCAATAATGGATATAAAATCAGAGCTATATCGTGAGATACAAGTGTGAAGAGAGGTGGGAACACAGTTCTAGGTCTGAGCCATGCACCACTTTGAACAACTAACTCTTACCTCAAAACTCTTATCTGTGCAGTGATAGGAGCTGCTTGTCCCATCCTCACAAGCATTTGTTAATGTATCAAAACTGCCTTACAAATGGCAAGTGCATGTATTTGAACTGACTTAAATATATGAAATAAACTGAAGGTGCAGAAAGGATATGATACAGTTGGCATTTCTGAAGTTTCAATGGCACTTAAATAATGTTCCATGATATCACACGTAAGAATCTAAATAATTTTCAAGACAGCTGTCAGAGACTGAGAATAGTTCATGCCTCAAACATTACTGATACAAAGTTTTGCTCATTATAAAGAAGCTACAACCAAGAAGCCTCCCTGCAGGCTGGGACTTTGAACTGAAAGTCAAATTGCTGATTAGATAAAGGGTTCAACCATCCCCAGCTGAGTTTGGGGTGAGGGGAGAGCACAGCTCACAGAAGCCAGGTTTACAGGGACCCCCACCCAGCAGAGGGGGGAGGAGGAGGTTTCAGGTGTGTGTGTAACCTCTGGCCAGAGGCACTGAACACCCATCCTGCCTTACACAAACCAGCCCAGCTGTGGCACCCCAAGCCCACAGGCCACAGCCACGAGGCTTTCACGTGAGAGGCCTCGCACCCCAGGGCTGCTGTGGTGCCACAGACCCAGAGTCTGCTGTAAGAGACTGTCCCCTCCCCCAGGGACGTGCCTGACCTTGCCACCTGGCTCGAGGGGATAAAAACCCATGGGATTCTGCACCTTTTGGGGGGACCTTCACCACCAAGAAGACCAGCTGGAGAGGATCAGTGGAACATCATTGGGATCCATGGAGTGCTGATACTTTCCTTATTCTGTCCCTGTCACTCTGTTTCTGTCCCCCCCACTTATTTTCTACTGCTTTCTTTCTTTTTCTCTCTCTCTCATCTTTACCATCAAATAAAACCCTTACAACTGACTGGCATATGGTCTCGTCTGCACCTTAATTCAGGCAGAGGTATTTCTAAGAACCTTAATAATAACTGGATCTTAACAACAGCATAAGGCAATAATATTTTCAGGCAGTTTATAGCAAGTTAATACCCAACTTCCATTGAAAACATTAAGCCTGCATGCTTAATTGCTCCAGGGGTCTTTGAAAATCCCAGCAAAAAAGACAATAAGCTGTAAATCAACCCTTTCAAAATGAAAGCAACCCCCTCTTCCTCCACTATCATCAGGTATTCCACAAAAATGTATTTGACTTCCACAAACACATATTACATCATAATGGGTCAGAGATACAGCTAAGCAACAGTGATTAATAGTACTAATAATATTTTTCAGACTTTAAAAGCTTTGATTACATACTCTTAATATGAATGGAGAAGTGGAAGATCATTCCCATATTACCCATCCAGAGGATCATATTACTAAAATTTGTCAGACACTTCTGGAAATGTTTTTCTTGCTGAAACTAAGTTAGTCTAACAAATCCTGGAGGAAAGCCACATCTTTAACACTCAAAGGAAAAAAGTTTAATATTTAAAGCTTGCTGCTGTTTCCTCTTTTTCCCCACTGTGAAACCAAAACTGATTTTCTGTATAGGAATTATAAGATAAAAGGTTTCAAGTGATTTGATAAAGGCAGACCTGCATTTTTAAAGTGACATGTAAAAGGGAGAAAAAGCATTAGAGACTAATTCAAAGATTTAAAATTAAGTTCATGGAACAATTCACTTCCATTTCTTTCCAAAGTAAAGTTGAAATTTCATTTGAGACTTTTATTTTTCAAAGAAAGTGCAAAAGTGAAAACCACAAAGGAATTAGGCACTGGCTTGCATACTACAGGGCTGAAACAAAAAGCAGGCAAACACTGTTGTTGTTAAAAATTCAGCATAATTGTGATAGTAATTCAAAGACACAAAAAAAATTTGCCTCCTTTACACAATCAATTCTACAATTTACAAATCAATTGCCTAGACCAACAATATATTTCATCAGCTACCTTACAGTCAGGCATCTGTTTACACATCAGAGTTCTGCCAGAAAAATGAATAAGCTCACCTTGTCTTGGTTTTCCTTGTTCTTGTAACACAGATTTCCAATCAAACGAATGAGATGAGATTTGAAACCCACGGCTGGATGTGAAATTTCTTCCTGCCCTGTCACAGCATGTGTGGCAGTGAAAATATTTACAGCCTGTTTCCCAGCAAGGTGAGTTAATCTCAGGGTATCTAGAGAAAACATATTAATATATTACCATGAGAAAATTAGTCTCACTCAGCACAGAGATTTACTATTAATTGTTGAGCTCAAAGCTAAGCAATATGATTTCAGATATTTAGCATCATGTCAAAGAACTTTGAAAGTTTACCTCATTGTGTGATTTGTGCTAATATAAACAACCATAAAGGACCAGCCCAAAGTCAGAAGGCATATTTGCATACTTTTTACACCCTTACATAGTTCAGACATGAACGCTGAAGGCTGCTGCTATTGATCTCCACCTAAAAAGTCAGAATTTGTAGGCTGTAGAGAATTCTGGCACCATAAATATATTACTAAAACCAAGATTTTGAGAAAACTTCCTGTAGTTTGAATTTGTCACAGCAATACATACTAACTACAGAGTGACTTTTTTCCTCTCCTCTTCAGCCTGTTCCTGGCACTGTAGCATGACAAGAAACTTCAAGTACACAGAATTACAGAGCAGTTTAGGTTAGAAAGGATCATCAAGGTTAGTTTAAGGATCATCTTGTCTTGATCCCTCTGCCATGGGTAGGGACATCTTCCACTAGACCAGGTTGCTCCAAGCCCTGTCCAACCTGATCTTGAACACTGCCAGGGATGGGGCAGCCACAGCTTCTCTGGGCAGCTTATACCAGGACCTCATCACCCTCACAGTCTAACCGTATCCTCTAGCAGTTTGAAGCCATTCCCCTCATCCCGTCACAACCAGCCCTTGTCAGTAGTCTCCCTCCATTTTTCCTGTANTTTGTTATGTCTATCTTAGCATAGAAAACATCACTTAACAAGCTACAGGAAACTTCAGAGTTACACTAGCAGTACAGGATTTGAAAAATATAAAAGTTAAAACCTAAGGCAACACAACAATCCCAACTGTCTCAGCCTTTCCTTACAGCAGAGCTGCTCCATCCCTCTGATCAACTTTAAGTTTCCTTAACACATACACATGCACAAAATAAATCCTGCTGTTAGTCATCTTACTGTAAGCCATAAATCTAAGAACCCATCACCAAAAATAGAGGTATGGTTGCTTTTTAAGCCATTATTTTGTTGTTGCTGGAGGTATTCTCTTTATTTGGTTTTTTTATTTGCTTGTTTGGGTATTTTTACAGTAAAATACTGTAAAACATCTCCAAACATCTCAAAAGAGTCACTGCTAACAGCTGTTTCAGCCTTTTTATTTTTTAATTTTTACCTTTTGTCTTAAAAATACACAAACTTTTACAATTGTTTCACAAAATGGTGGCAATACCTCAGTTTCAAAGTGCTAAGATTGAAAAAAGCACAGGTCATGGTGTGTACCCCCTCCTTCCTCCCTGAGCATCTCTGGAACATCTTGGCATAATTTTCTTTGTGTTGTTTTCTTTTCTTGCTGTTTCTTAGCTTCTTTAGAGCTGACCTTTAAAAATCACTGGATTTGGTTAATATTCAAACTGCACTTAAATTTCAGAAGTTTGGGAAACAGAAGGGAACAGGCAAGGAGGAAAAGTCCTTTTTCTACTTCTTGAAGAAATTCTTCCACGCATTCAGCCAATGGAAGAACATAGGAAGCAGCTGTCCCTTGCACCACTCTTTCGATAAGAAAAGAGGATTGCTGGTACTTGAACTGAGGCTCTGTTTGGCAACACAGGCCAACAGAGAAAGTGGAGAAGCAGAAAATTTCCAGGAACAAATCAAACATTTGAAAATGCAGATTAACTCCACCTCCTATTTATTTATCTTATTCAAAGGTCAGAATTATAATTACCACCAGTTGTGAAAAACATGTTTTCATTCACAGAGCACCAACAGTTAAGCCTTGTGGTTGTTCACCCACCTATAGCTGTTTCAAGCAAACCAGGGAATGCCTGCAGATGTTCCAGCTGGCCATTGTTTGAGGTCATTTCACAAAGAACATCGAGAAGACGAATTGTCACCAGTGCTTCCTGGAATGAAAACTGCATTTCTGAAAATGCCTTATGAAGGATATCATAAAAATATAAACCTTGAAATGTAAATAGGGGACAGGAACTCTCAGCTCCTCAGGTTTTGTGCAGGTCTTCCGAACTGCCAAGAATAAATTTATATAAAATTAGGGCAACATTCTAAAATAACAATAACGTATTAGATTGCAATAATTTCTTTTCTACAGTTAGTGTTATATCTGCCTGAAAAATCATGGGGAAACCAAAACAGAGCTATAAGGGATAAAATTTTAACAAAAACAGAGTAGCTTCCAAAAGCAGAAATACAGAAAATTACTAGCTGAGAAAATTATTTCTGTATAAATGTTTTCTTTGAGTTTATTCAGTCAGAGCGTTCCACTTTAAAGACACAAACACCGCCTGCAAGACACCAATTTGTTATCCACAGGAATTCTGTAAAGTTCTGTGGTCAAACAAACTCTGGCTGTGAGAATTTACATTATTCTTGGGTAAATAGGATTGTGATCAGAGATGCAGCATTTTGGTTAGGTAAAAAGCACACAGTTTCATTTGCATATTATTTATTCAGCCAAAGAACTATTTTTTCTCATGGAGTATGTTAGTCCTGCTTATAATGACAATCCAGCACTTACAGAAAATACCTTAGGAGCACATTACAGAATTTGGAACACCACATATTGCTCAAGAGGCAAGCTGTGACTGCAAGATGATCCCACTCAAGGTGTGGTACATACACTGCAAGCAGCCATGAAAAGGCTCAGACTTTGGTCACAGTGACTATTCCTGCCCTGTCCGGTCCAGGAAAAAAAAAAGTTTATTCACCAAAAGCATAATATTTTGGATCCATATAATCAACAGAATGTAATCAATGACAGTGTTCAGTAATTAAATAGTATAATTATATTCATTCATTGCTCCTTGAAAACACCACACTGCTACAGGGTCCAGGTACTAAAGCTGCATTTTTGTTTTTTGACCCATACAGGTGTAGGAAAGTGCAAGTCTTGCCCTGAATTATTCAGTAAACTGCTTTCATCAGCACATAGGGAGACACTAAATACATAGGCCATTATCCTGTTACAAAGTAAGAATACCCCACCTGTATTTCAGAGACAATAACCACCTTTTTACAGTTTTTAAGAGGAACAGATTATTTAAAAACCATAAAAGAACTCCAAAATTCTCACATATATTTCAAACTTGCTAAATTTAAAAAATTGCTCCTTCCCTGCTGCTAACTTTCCAAATTGGGGTTTTTTTGCCCTCTACCTGTACAGAAGAAAGGCAGTAAAGGAAAATACCTCCTTTTGAAGTTCAAAACCCAAAACAATTTGAACTCTGACAGACAACTTGATATGGATATAATCTGAAAAGTAAATAAGGAAATAACTGAAGACTTTTAAAATACACATATTTTGAGCGAGACGCAGAAAAGATGTTCCTTATAAAGAGATGAACTAGGTCCAGGGAAGGGTTTTATTTTGCAAGTATGGTTGAAAGTGCAAGCAAAGTGATGCTCAAGTCAGGCTTCGAGTGGAAAAGCTATTTTAAACATTGGTTTAAGCACTGCAAAAGCATATGATTAGCTTCTCACGGGTTTAAGATGCAAGCTACAAGGCCTGGTGTTCCTTAAAGAAACAAAGCAGTGTCTATGTATAACAAATTAAACAGTGAATGGGACACCCAGACAACATCCCGGGAGTCAGGCCAGTCCAGGGACTGTTCCCAAAAGTTTTCAAATGTGGCCTCAGAGTTCTGGAATCTAAGGCAGCTTACTACTACAGACATGGCCCGAGCAAGGCACTTGGTTTGTGGGCCACAGAAAAGGCCAGGCAAAGCCAAGCTGAGCATCACAGATGTTGCCTAAAGTATTTTTAATGACAGACTCCACATGCACAACTGCATTTTTTGAAGTTAAGTACAACTGCTACACAAAACCTAAAATATTTATATAATTGAGGAGAAATTGGTGCAATTCTTTATAATTACTTGTAAGAAAAGAAAGAGTTTTATGAATTTAGGCTGGCATTTCTCTTTTCCCATGGCAAGCATATGTTGTGAACAAATGCATACACAGATATCCATGTTCACATATTGTCCTCTTATGGGAGATATGCATGATATGCCAGATATGCATGTACACATATTGCATTATGTGTACATGCATATTACACGTACACATATTGCATTATGTGTAATAATGTAATATTTACACAAATATTAGGACCTACATTTTCTGTTTATTCAATGAGCTCTATTTTCCCACCAAACAGTGATACTCATCATACATCTTGTTTATGTGAGAGAAGAATAAAAATTCAGTGTCAAGCAGGGCAAGTTATGCAGCAATATTCAGAATACTGCTGTCCCAGCACCTTCTGCTTGGACAGAGACCTCCTTCTGGTGGGTGCAAACAAATGGGTTTTTTCCATGAACTGAAACCACAGAAAGTGGTTTGTAAAGTAACCACAAAGGATAAAAAAACATAAAAGGAGGGCAGGGGAAAAAAAGTAAAGATGGAATTGTCTCAATGTATTTCCTCTGACTGCCAAGTCAGTACCTTTTCCAGAAGTAGTCCATGAACTTATCTGACATAACTTAGACTAAACAGTTGGGCAGTGAGGGGAGGCTGTGTTTCTTGGACAGATAAGAAGAGATTGTGTGCTTGTTGATTTGTGTTTTGGTTTTTTTAACACATCCAACTACCACCTCCCCATAAAGTGATTTATGGTATTTTTTCATAACACCGCTCAACATACTTTTAGAATTCTTGTGCCTATTTAAACAAAAAAAACTAAAGCAAGTACAACACTTTTTAACATTATCAAATAAAAGCATTTAAGATATATGTTTTTTTACTTTGATAATAAATTATTTATGACACTTCTTCTCTAGCGTTCCTAGAAATGAAACTATTGCACATTAATGTTGTATTAACAATGAAATTATTCTGACTACTTGTATGTTACTGCTTCCCACCTATGAACAGAATAAATATTTTCATTTTGATTTATATTTGAATCATAGGATCACCATAGAATCACAAAATATCCTGAGTTGAAAGGTAACCACAAGGATCACCAAGTCCAACTCTTCAGTGAATGGCCCATATGGGGATCAAACCCAAAACCTTGGTGTTATCAGCACCATGCTCACACCAACTGAGCTCATCTCAGGGTCATGGTCTGAGCTGGTTAAAGCCCATCCAGTCCCACTCACCCCCTGTCATGGGCAGGGACACCTCCCACTATTCCAGGTTGCTCCATGCCTTGTCCAGCCTGGCCTTGGGCACTTCCAGGGATGGGGCAGCCACAGCTTCTCTGGGCACCCTGTGCCAGGGCCTCACCACCCTACTACAGGGAAGAATTTCTTCCTTATCTTTAAACTATCTTTACTCTCTGTCAGTGTGAAGCCCCCTTGTCCTGTCACTACATGTCCTTCTAAATTTGAGTAAATTACAGTTCATAATTCAAATAAATTATAGAAGTGATCCTTAGTAAGATAATAAAATATCCAAATATGTGACAACTTTAATATTTTTTAAATTTTGAAATATTTAACAATGGGGTAGACTTATTTCAAAGTACCATATCCTTTGCCATCCTCAAATTAAAAGAAAAAGTTGACTGCTGTCCTACAGACTCTGCTGTGTGCTCTGCCACTGCTTTAGCAACATAAACTAAGATACTATTATGTATGCCCTCTTGGGCAACAGTGGCAATGAGGATTTATCACTTCAAATTCTTGTACTTAAATGGTCATACCTCATCTTGTGCATCTGCTGCAGCAGTTAACTTGAGCACAGCTCCACATTTCTCTTGGAAACAGACTGCAAGGAAGCCAGCATGTCTCACAAGCACATTCATTTCTTCACCAGTAACTGAGTTCTTGTCACTTACTTTCACCATCATCAGCTCTAACAAAGTAACTCTGGAGACAGAAAACAGCTTGTTAGTCAGATTCACTGAGCTACATGATTCTACATATAATTATCAGTAGAATAAGCAGTAGTAAAAAAATATAAAAACAATTACCATGCTAGTAACAGCGGATTTTTAAAAATTAACAAGCCTCATGAATATTGGCAATCAGTTTCTGTCTGCTGGCTTTTTCCTGTACAGAATTAGTTTAATTAGCCATTCAATTAATACAATCTGGCCAGACAGTCAATATTTTGCTCAAGTCTATTTGAATTTATAATTTCTTATAATAAAACATTGTCCCAATAAAACATTACTGAGATTGCATATTCTCTATGTCTAAAATTTCCAGCTAAAAGCTGTTGTTAAGCACAGTGAAATAAGCGGAGACTATTTGACAGCTTCTGTTTGAAGAACATGGGTTTTCACAGCCTTGGCCTTGCTCACAGTCCTTGACCAACTCTCCCCCACAACCCCAAACCAATTCTGAGCACAAGCAGGGAGAATAAAAATTGAAATGGACACTGTTCTGCACAGTCATTTTATAATTGTTACTAGATGGACTAAGCAAATCCAAGTTAATCACTCATGTACCCAGTCAGAGATATTGGATGTTGCTGGCAAGTAAGTAGATACATAATGAAGCTCCAGTATGAAATCTCCTTGGGTTGGGTATTTAACAGCTTTAATGTCATTTTATTTCCAATGTCCTTTCATGTTGTCAAAGCAAACAAGTGTGGAAGTAGGACTTGGACATGGCAGAGGCCCTTCTACAGCTCCCTGCTCCAGTCTAGTGCACAGGGACTGCTGAAGTCTCACAGTCATTCCCTCAACTTGAAAGGACACCCTTTATTGAATGAATTCAAAAGCCAGCTCAGGCTTTTCTTTCAGTGAAATATTTGAAATTCAGATGGAAGGACTGACATTTAAACACGTGGAATTGTTCAAATGCTTTTTCTTTTAAATTTACCAAGCAGCTTGTCAGAAGAAGAAGAGAAATGTCTTTTTCTGTGGAAAAAGCTCAGTCACTGCTTTTTTAACCTCCAAGAACGCACCTCTAATCACAAAACAGCTACTTAGTCCTTGCTAAACTCAATTCTCAATGTCATTAATACAGCTGCATTAAACTATCATCCGAAGGAAGACAAAAAGCTTTTCCAACAGGGCAGCACAGAAGTGCTGCCGGCACATTTGGCAAAGGGCTCCTGGACAGGAGGAGGCTGGAGCAGCCTCTCTCAGGGGCTCTGCTGGGTTCTGTTTGTTCTGCAGGTTACAGCTGGGTGCACCCTGCCCGAGCACAGTCCACCTCCCCAACACCCCACACTGACCAAAGGCTTTCCCATTTGGCATCCCATGCAAAACCAAAGCCCACAGATCTGTCATTCACCCCTATCCCAGGGCTAGGCTTGACATGTCAGTTTTCACCAAGTTTAGAGTATTTCAAGCATATGCTCGGCTAAGAACATGGGCTGGTGACAGACTTGATAAACACAGAATTATTCCAGTACTGCAGAGGGTTGACCCTGGCCAGATGCCAGGCACCCACCAAAGCTGCTCTCTCAAGTCCCTCCCGTCCCCCTCCCCCGCCATTAGCTGGACAGGGGAGGAAAAAGTTCATGAAGTTCATGGGTTTAGATAAGGGCCAGGAGAGATCACTCATCAAATACTATCATGGGCAAGACAGGCTCGAAATTAGAGATATAACTTAAATTTATTACTAACAAAATCAGAGCAGAATAATGAGAAGTAAAATAAAACCTTAAAAAAACCACCTTCCCCCCACTCCTCCTTCTTTCCCAGCTTTACCTCCTACCCCAGTGGTGAAGGGAGACAGGGAATGGGGGTTATGGTCAGTTCATCACCCACTGTTTCTCCTGCTGCTAAGGGAAAGGAGTCGTTCCCTGCTGCACCATGGGATCCATCCCACGGGAGACAGTTCTCCATTAACTTCTCCAACATGAGTCCATCTCATGAGCAATAGATCCCTGCAAACTGCTGCAATGTGAGTTCATCCTGTGGATTAAAGTCCCCTTCAGACTTCTGCAGTGTGGCACCCCCTGCCATGTCCTTCAAGGACAGCCTGTTCCAGCATGGGCTCCTCTCTCCCCAGGCCTCCCACGGGGTCACAGTCCCCTCTCAGGCATCCCCCTGCTCTGGCGTGGGTCTCCTCCATGAGCTGCAGGTGGATCTCTGCATCCCCCATGGATCTCCATGGGCTGCAGGGGCACAGCTGCCTCACCATGGTCTGCGCCATGGGCTGCAGAGGAATCCCAGCTCCAGTGCCTGGAACACCTCCTCTCCCTCCTTCTTCACTGACCTTAGTGTCTGCAGAGTTGTTCCTCTCACATATTCTCACTCTCCTCTTCTCTGGCTGCAATTACAACTGCGCAATGACCTTTTACTTTTTCTTTCTTTTTAAATATGTTATCACAGAGGCATTGCCACCATTTCTAATTGGCCCAGCCTTGTCCAGTGGCACGTCCATGTTTGGAGCTGCCAGGGATTGGCTCCGCTGGACATGGAGGAAGCTTCCAGCAGCTTCTCACAGAAGCCACCCCTGTAATCCCCCGATTACCAAGACCAGGCCATGCAAACAGAAAACAAATACTATCTTCTGCTTGACAGGATTCTAGTCAGTGCTTCTTGCACCAATAATCAAAATAATAAATGTTTAAAACTGACAAGCAATCCTTTTGTAAACAAGCTGGAGAGTCACCACACTTCCATAAATCCTATTAAATAGAGTAAACCGTTACCAATAGGGAAATTTTTTTGCACTACTCTTCCCCTCGTAACATGAATGGATGCCTTTTTCAACAACTGTAGTCCTTCCAGAGAAACAGGAGTGACATTAAAACACCACCTGAATGTAATTTCTTTTGAAGTTTTCTGGTCTCTTTAGGCATTCAAGTCAAACTGTTTTCCTGAGTTTTCTTCCAGGCACAGTCATTCAGGACATGCCCACCTTTCCCTGAATGTCAAGCAAGTCTTGCCATTCAGCCAATAATTTCCTAAGAACAATGTGCTTTGATCTGGTGCAAGTTCCCTCACATTCCTTTCTTCTATTATTTCTCTCAGTTTTCTTCCAAGACTCACCCTAATTTTTCCAAGTTAGTTCTCCCAGACAATGCAATTTACCCATTTCTTTTAAATGATCTCGCAAGTGTTCAGCCATTCAAATGACAGCGTTTCTTCCTACGTGTTTCCCTGCAGCTAAATACAAATATGACAACTGCTAGTACCAGTTGAATTTTTCTAATACTGAGTTCAGCATCTCAAATCTAATTCTGTGTATTATATTTACAATTATACTTCTGTTTGGAAGTAATCATGCCATGTGATCTTTCTTTTCTTTAGGCACCAGTGAGGAAGACCTTTTGTGAATCTCTTGCAGTTTTTCTATCCCCTAGCCAAATTTAAACCAGTTCTTCCTGAAGCTGACTACATTTGCATAAACTTAGAACTACCACTATACTATAAGGTATTTGCAGTCATCAGTAAAACAAACTTCTGTCTCCTACAGCCTGCAAATAAACCACAGAATTCAAGTACAATTTAAATTGGAAAGCTCATTATTACACAATAAAATGCTGCCTCACTAAACCTAAAACTAGTAGTGTAAAATTCTATTGATTATCTTAGCATCAAACAGTGTTTGCATCAAGTGTGCTTTCTTTATAACCTCTTAGCAAGTGCCAGACACTTGGGACGCTCTTGGTGACTTAGGCTTCTGCTTCCTGAAACACCTCCCTCACAGCAATGGTTCCAAATATGGGCCTTCCTCAAAACTTTGACTTCTTTCATCTTCAAATGATTCTTGGAAGAACCATATTAAATGAAAACTGGTAAATTTGTGAGCAACTGTAGTTCAGTGCCACCTTCACTGTTTCATAGTTACTCTTATGTCTGTGAGCATTGCCAGGAACAAAACCATTCCAAGCACTGACATTGGCAGGCTTGTAGCTGAGTGATAGCAAGAAGTGGTGCTGCTTACAAGACTTGAGTGCTCATTTCCTGTCAGGCAATTCTATCAATTGCTGCATCCTTCACTGAGGACACTTCACCTGACAACACCAAGATCAAACCTAGAGATGCAAGTACTTGAGCATCTTAAAAACACGTGAAGCTCTTCAGCTGCACTTTTTCATGCTGTTAATTACAGCAAAACCCCTTCTTAGAAGGGACAACAACAGATGTACTCATTTTTGAAGATTTTATAATGTAATTAAGACAACCAAGGCATGAACTTACAGTGTCCGTGTTCGAGGCTAACTTGGATGAATGCAAACCATGCTTTTTCTAAATACTTCTGCCAAATACCTGCAGGGAAATCTCAAATCTGGCAAAGAATTCTAGAATCTACACTCTTTCTGCTCAATGGCCATATCCTTCTGCAATAATTCCTTCAAGAGAACCAGCGGGCATTGTCACAACACCATGCACTTCTCCAGGCCAGAATACCACTTAAAAGCTGATCACACTAACACAGAATTTATTTCAGGCCATTTGCACACTCAGATATGCAACACATTATATTTGTTTGAAAATGAAAGGGAAAGTTGTCCGGAAGTAAAGAATTTTATTTTAATTGAAAATTCAAATTCCTGATCCACTTTTACAAGAACTGCTTCGAGGCAGGCACCATGGCCACTGTAACACAAATGCACTAGATTTCAGCTACAGGAAAGACTTTGAATACTGTGAATAGTGCAAATAACTGCAGTTACATAGCTGCATACACTCTGGGCATCCCAGGCAACTGCCAGCTTTGGGAGTCACCACTAATGGGCATATTCACAAATCTCCTCAGCACAGCTCATTTCATTTCAGCAAATACATTTAAACTACCTGTACAAAATGTGCATGATAGAGAATACTGTAACTGAGGGCTACCATATATTCATGAGCTCCAGTTGCCTTCCCCAGACACCTCAATACCACGTCTGTCCATTCTTCATTTATAGGATTTGGTGAGCCTCACTGGACACCCAACACGGCAATGCTCGTGGTGAAGACTCCTCATTTCATGTTTTTATCTGAATTGGATTTGTCTCTTCATGTATCCCACAAGAATGCATTCTTAAATACACTAACACTACCTAGGAAGATGCCAAGGCAGGGTATTCTTCCATAGCTCGGATGCAAAAAGATTATTTCTACAGCACTTCCATATGTTTGTCAGCAAATTAAGCAGTGTCAAATTCATAACACATTGTATTGTGATTATGTCTTTGAAAAACTTAATGGAGTTTACTTGACTGGCAGAACTCTTAGAACTGATTATAAATTCAGCAGATATGGTCTAGCTAGTGATCCCACCTGTAATCATCTATGTCATGCCTACACCAAATGCCTTCAAGATGAGGAATCCAATCACCATCTGTAGTATGCTGAAACCTTTCTAGAAACTGGTTACACCTACTGCTTTAAGTACAACTGAACATCCTACCCCAGCCCTGGCTATCCTCAAAGGCATTACGAAAACATGCAAACTGCCATTCATGATATTCCCCAAAAGAATTCAGTCTAGCTCCTTTACTTAAAACAGTTATGCAGCACCTGTCTCCTGGTACATTAAGCACACAGCTTGGATTTGTTCCCATTTGGTCATCCTGAATTACCATTCCCATCCCATCCCATCCCTATACAATAATGATATTTTATTTACGATTCAAACCTATTGCATATTCTTTCTTTGTCTGACATCTCTTTAGCTTTGTTATACTCTCCAATCAGTGTCTGATCCCTCACCTGTGGTAACACTGGAAACAACACACAACACAGAAAAAACACATTATGGCACAGGTTTTTTTAGTGCTTTGCCTTTCACCTGCAAACACTAGAGAAGAACCTGCAGCTTTCCTGGGTGGATATGGAACAAAGTAGGCACGTTAAACACATAAATGAGATCACAAAATCCTCGAGAAATTGGAGGAGCTGTAGAATGCTAGCAGTTGTTTCCCCAAATTTGATTGCCTTAACAAAATATATTTTTTAATCTTCCTCAATTCTCTATAAAGCAATGAGCATTTTTCCATTATAGCAATGGCTATTTCCCATCAATTCAGCACACATTTATTCAAACCCTTGAAGGAACACTATCAATGCTTCTTCAAGGTGAAGGCTTGTTGAAGTTTTTCAGTAGTGGAAATATTAAAGATTAAAGTAATCATGGGCATCTGCTCATCTATGTTTTGTAGGTTCTGCTAACCAGTATGAGACACACTTCCATCTTTCGTAAAGACTTCCTCTTAATTTCTTGACATAACAGAAGTATGAAAAGCTGAGGACATTTCTAATTGAGCTGCAGAACTCTGCAGGGTGTGGTGCTCTTATGAAATCAAGACCCAGGCATGAAATCCTGTCCTTTTTTTTGTGTGAAGTATTTCTTTACCGAGTAATGGCGCCAACCTGGATTCTGCAACCCTACATAAATCACTGCCAGTTGTGGCTAAGCTGTAATGTTAACCAACCAATTTAAAACCATTACTGACATAGAAACATGTATTTAGAGATTTTGTGCCAACTATGAAACCACACGGTTTTTCAATCATGTGAACAGGATACTCTATATGGAATGCTAAATACTAAAAGCCGCATTGGTTTTGGGGTTACCTTTCTTGATTGCTCAGTTTGGCATAGAGGGCTTCTACCAGCTCTGGACATTTCAGCAAATGTTCTGTAACAATCAGGAATCTAAATGAAAAGAAAAAGCAAGTCTTACTGGTGCTGTAAAAGCAGTATCCACGTTTACTCCAAATGGTGCTGGTTAGTTTTACTTGTAGATGAACGTGTGCTCTGTTTTTGGTCCTACTCGCTAATAGATACAAATTGTCACAAAATAATTGCACATTATCCTGCAGTTTTCTTCCTAACATAGCGATGACCATTCCTCACCAATTCAGCACACTTTTACTCACATGTCTGAAGGAAAGCTGGCTCGAGTATTAGGCCAGTTAGATACACCACAATTCAAACAATAAACCACTCATCCAATGGATTATGCATCTAAGCAAAAAGCCAAAGTTTAAGACTGAAAATTATTATTCTACTCATCACAACATCGTTTGTAAGCCCAGTCAAAAAAGTGCCCAAAAAATATATTGATTTTTCTTTAAAAAAGGAAATCTAACAAGGCATCAAAGCAAATGGGAACTTCTTTGTCAGATGCAAGGCAGCAAGGTACTTTCTCAGCTTCAAAAACATACCCTCCTTGTGTAACAGAGACCTAAGCCGAGAACTGATTCTAAGTCTTTGCTTTACAAGGGAGGTAGATGTAGAATCATAGAGTCTCATGTGCTGGAAGGTACCCACAAAGATCACTGAGTTTAACTCCTGGCCCTGCACAAGACATCCCCAACTTTAACACAAGGATCTTGCCAGCTGAAATACAGTGAAGTATATTCTGTAATAAATTATCAAGCTTTGTTCTTCCTTTCACCACCATCCCTTTCTCACACCATAATCGGGGTTTCTGTCTGGAATACAAAAAGACCAACAAATGACCAAAATTTGACAAATAGGCCACTGGTTCCCTCTTTCTCTTCACCAAAGTGTTGTGAGGTATCTATGATACCAACCTTCCTCAAAAAAGAGTCTCTTTCAAAAACAATCTATCCAAAACTGGCAACGGCTCATTCTTTCTTCTTAATACTTTCTCTGGAAAATATGGTTAGCCTGGCCTTGTGCTAATGCCAGTATTTACACCCAAGTGTATTTACACCAACTGCTCTCCCAAGCACCATCCACAGCAGACCATAACAGGCAACAATCATTTAATTTCAATCCAGAGTCATACTCCCAGCATTGCGGGAAAAAACAAAAATAGGTAAAAGTATTTAGCTCTTCAAATCTTATCCCTAGGAGCACTAGCAGTGATATTTATGCTGCACAGGTACACATGAACTAAATGATGCATTTTTAAAGTAGCATGTCTAGGCTACAATTACAAGTCAAGTCTCAGAGTATCCTCTGAGCTGATGAAGCTACAGAGAAAGAGAAGCTAAAATAATAATAAAACTGAGTGATTTCAATATTCCCTCCACCTCCTCCCTAGTTTTCCCTTTGCTGACAGCATTTATTTTGCATAGTCATAATCTATTCCACAGCTAGTAAGAAGATCACAACGAAGCCTTCCAGCTGCAACAAAGTATTTTTTGGACAAGTACTCAATGACAATTGGGAAAACAGGAGAATAAGAGGTCCAAAAGATTAATAGCTATTACATGTCTAATGGTAACTGTGGACTTAGCCAGCATCTACTTCAGTTACTGAAAACTTGACATTTTTAAGAGAGGGACGAGGAAAAACTATTTTCTGCTGCACTTCTTTTTACTGGTATCTGTACATTCATTCACAAAAAAAATCTGCAGAGGTGTAAGGAATCATCAACTTAAAAGTGGCATGCTGAGGAGTGTAGAATTGATCCAAGTTTTTCAACACAAATTTCAATAAACACAAAGACTCGCCCAAAGTCAGCAGCATGAATGTATCCAACTGAGCTGCACAGACTCAGCCCTAACACCCAAGTCGAGCTATCGCCAGGGCAGGCAAGGGCAACTTTTCCACAGTTCCTTAACTAACAACTTGCAGCCATCCACAGTTAAACCTTCAGAATTGTCACAACCAACTTCATTTTTCATGGATTTAAGTAGAACCACAGACTTTTGTGTGGAGCTGCAGAAGCAAACAGCACAGATCAGTGCTGTGCAGAACACAGAACTTGGCCTAAGAATATACAAATTTCAGCTGACAATGCAATAGAGTAAAAAAGTGCATTTGAGGAGAGAGCCTCAAACTTTCAAGCCTCAAAATTTTCCATTTTGCAATTTGGGCTATGAATTTAAAGCTTAATTTTCATGTTTAAGACTACATTGAGGAAACCTTGACTATTTGCCTTGTAATTTAAAAGTGATCAATAATTATCGCAGAAAAACATCAGCACCTACTAGGTTCACATTTCTGATCACTACTGGAAAGTGGAAGTCCTGTAGTTCAGCTGTTACTTGGGTCTGTGCTCCTCTATTTCCTCACACACATTCTGCACATTCTGTGGACTAGACCTCCATTGCTTGAGGAGCTTGGAGTATTTTAGATGAAAATTTCTGATTCTTACCTTCTGGTTTCATGATGTGGTGCAACACCTCAGAAAAAAAAGCTCTAACTGCCCCATCCCTGGAAGTGTCCAAGGCCAGGCTGGATGGGGCTTGGAGCAACCTGGGATAGTGGAAGGTGTCTCTGCCCATGGGAGGGGGTGGAAGGAGATGAGCTTTAAGGTCCTTTCCAACACAAACCAGTCTGTGATTTTGTAAAGTATCAGCTTCTGGATTTAAGTGTCCCTTCTACCTTATCCACTTTCTGCACTACTGTATCATGCAGAACAGAGCATGAGCATCATCACCAAGAGATAACAGAAGAATTAGTAGTGGAGTAAAGCACTTCCAACTCCTTCACCATGCCCAGAAATTTTGGAGATAGCTAAGCAAGGATGCAGCAAATTCAATTTATTATCTTTAGTCCTCTCAGCTCTCCTGTTTTTCATTTGTGGCACGGAAAAAGAAGAGGAAAAGTAAGATCATCCACAACTGAAATAAAAAAAGATATTCAGTTTTGAGTTACTGACTGAACATGGCATTTCAAATGCACACAAAAGGCTTTGATAGGAGACTTAAACTCTCTTTGGAGGCCAACAGCAGAACCACTGGAATAAACTGAAGACCACTGTAATTTAGTGAAGGAAATGGCGAAAATTAAAGCTGTTATGCAAGCGTAACACAGTAACAAATGAACAGTGTTAAATATGCCAATTTTCTCGACTTTTCAAAAATTGTTTGGCTAAAATCCTAAAAAAATCAAGTGCTTCCATAGTAGATAAATACAGGAGGAGATGTTCAAAGACTTTTTAACAGCACAAGGCCTGTATTGTACCAAAGTGAAGTTCAGAAGCAGCCAAGACAACGTGGTATGAGCTACATCTGCACTCGGTATATTCCAAATGGCCACTAAGCTTGCCCCAATCAAAGCTGGATGTAAGCAATCAACTTTATCATCAAATGTCATGCTCCATATTAAGTTGATTTTATCCCATTAGCAAATTTAGGGAACAGTTTCCTCAGTCTCAGAAAAAGAGGAAAACAACCCCACATATGTTTTCCAAGTATGAAGAAAAGGACATGGCAATTCTCTACTTTATCAGCAACCTTCTTTTTCAATCTCAAAACCAAAAGCATTTTCCATCACCCTACAATAATGCCACTGTATCCAAAATATTTAGTAGAGAACTAAATAGCTATCTTTTTACTGTAATTTAACAAACAAATGTAATAAATCATCTGCATTTTGAAGTAAAGAAGAAAATTCAGCTATTTTCAGCCAACTTTCAAACTCTTATCTCCAGTCTTTTTAGATGCTAAAAAATTACTATGCATCATGAGGAATTACTTGTAATCAAAACATATTTTAGAAGCAGAAGAACATTTCCTCCTTGCACAAGAATAGAAGAACCCTACCAAAACCATTTAAATAAACAATTGCAAGTATAAAGTTATTTAATAACAAATGGAACATGTGCCATCATAAAACCTATAGAAATGAGATAATTCACCCCACTCACACACCAGCACTTCTTGCTCAGAAAGAAAATAAAGAAACACAATTTTCATATTTAAGGGTTGGTCCTAATTATCAAACATTGCAATACTCCTCTCCTGTGCTGAACCAAGCTCAACATTGAACATCCCTCCATCTTCCAAAAGCCTTCCCATAATGAAAGCATCCTCCTTACTGGCCATGATAGCCCCCCCATCCAAGTAAATTCTGAGGTCTAGAAGACTAAATTCAGATTATGTGCAGTGTTTCTCTGATTCAGAAGATACTCTCACTCAATTTGACAGCTACATCTGAAAGGCACTAAAGAGAGATTAAATCTAATTTATACACGAATTTGAAATAATTTTTTTCTGAAGAGCAAGAAAAAAATGGAAGATGATTAGCAATGGCTAACAGCACTTCCTGCTCCCCCCCTCTCCACAATATACACAAGAAGAGAGAGGTGACAAGATAATTTAATGTATGAGGCTGGGCTTTGAAAGATTGAGGAAATCTATACCAACTCACTGCTACTGCAAATAGAAAGTAGAAGTTACTCAGATTTTTAAAATTAAGGAAACTTTTCCCAGTGTCAGTACTATTTAAAACCACAGCTGAACTTGGAACCTGCAATGTAACTCCAACTTTCCTGGAATTAAAAAAAGAATTACTTTCTGGACAGAAGGAGAAGGGGGTGGAGGACATCCTAAACTGCTGGACAGAAGAAACAGTTGCCAGCCCAATGAATAAAAAGTTTCTTCACCACACACACACACCAATTAAGCAAAAAGAGCAGTGCTGAAGAGTTCTTATCCTTGCCTTTAAATCTGTGCCCACAGGCGAGACTCCTTGCTACAGAAGTACCAGCTTCTGTGTACACATCTTTCCACAAGCCAGGATAAAAACAAACAAAGGCAAAAAAATGGGGAGGGGTAGCCCCACATCCTAATCTTTATAGTCATCATTGAGCTGTGGTTTCAAAAAGAGAAAGTGGATGTTCAGCAAAACTTACTGCAATGCCAAACAGCTTACCACACTCCTAATATCATTTTTCTGAAAGCCAAAAGGCACACTATGTCTCTTATTTTAAAATGGAGGATTTTTGTTCTTTACTCTTCAGGAATCTGAAATATAACCTGTTTTTCCTGTCCATATTAGCTGAACTGCCCCATGCAGACACTTGGAAAAACTGATGACACAAGTTATACTCTCATTTCTAGTGCAGCCACCAAAGTATTTCTAAAATAAACAGCTTTTAGAACACACATTGATCTTGGTTAGGATAAATTATAAAGTAATTTTTTGTACTACTTTTTCCTAATTATTTTACAAAACACATATTTTTCCAGGTTCAATATTCTAAAATAGGTCTCATGTGGCATTCCCTGTTGGTTTCTCTTCTAAATACTGTACCTTCTACACTGTGTGACATACTTTGCTACTGATTAATACAAACCCAGGAGGGAGTGCATGTGGATGCACGTGGGAACACAGAGAAACAATTTTGAAAGGCTCCACAATTTCCCAGAGCCGAAGGCTCTCCACATGTGTTAAGGAAAAGCTATTACTGAAAAAAATAAAAGAGAGCGTTCCTTTGGAACTGCATGGGAGTTTGTAACAGAGAGTTCTTCAGGCCTCAGGAGTCATCACACAGAAACAAAGTAGCAAATACATTTCAGTTATTTAGCAGTTATACTCAGTTATATTCCAGCTTTGTTTCCTAAAGGATGGATATGTCCAATTTTCTGATAGCAACCCCTGGTAGAAGTGGCTGTTCAAAGCAAGCATCACCAGAACAAGAATCAACTTATGGAGCAAGTTTGCATATGTGTTTAAGATATTTAAATATTAACACATTTTAACTGTTGAAGCAAGTCCAGAGGAGGCCACAAATTTGAGAAAGGGACTGGAGCACTTCCATTATGGAGACAGAATGAGAGAGTTGAGGCTGGTCACTCTAGAGAAGAGAAGACTGTATGGAGACCTTGCAGCACCTTCCAGCATCTGAAAGGGTTACAGAGAAGCTGGGGAGGGACTTTTCATCAGGAAATGTATTGATAAGACCAGGGGAATGGATACAAACTGACAGAGAGTAGACTTAGATTAGATATTGGGAAGAAATTCTTCCTCGTGAGGGTGGTGAGGCCCTGGCACAGCTTGCCCAGAGAAGCTGGAGCTGCCCCATCCCTGGAAGTGTTCAAGGCAAGGCTGGACAGAACTTGCAGCAACCTGGGATCGTGGAATGTGTCCCTGCCCATGGCAGTGATACTGAAATGGGCCAGATGGAAACTTTCTAATACAGTTTGATTATTAGAAAGCAGGCTTTCTCTATGGCAGCACTGAGCACCCAGGGGATCCTTCCTCCAACTAAGTGCCCTGAGCATCGAGTGAACAGAATTGTTATCACACACACTGATTACATATTCATGAGCAACTTCCTTGACTTTATTTGACACAGTTGCACCCCTTATTGGTAGTCCTTAATATGGTTCTTTGGGAGTTGCCCCTTCAACATCTGGTGTCCTTTTCAGGTGGCTGCTCCTCGACCCCCACTTCTGAATAAGCATAATATCATTGTTTTGTATAGTTTCTATTTTGTCAGCCTTGTAGAGCTGAGCTGGCATTCTGCTTGCGTTTTGCATGACTTCTGTTTTGTCTGCTTCTCCAAGGCTACATTACCTTTATTTGATAAGAGTAAAGTTCTTCTCTTCTGCTATCCTTACCAAGGGAGTAAAATGCTGTTCTGATCTACTGTCCTTATCATCAGGGATTGGAACTGGATAAGCTTTAAGGCCCCTTCCAAACCATCCTACGATTCTTTGTGTTCAACTCAGTACATCAACAATTCAGAATTAAATTTGTGTATCATTAGAGATACTTCGGAAAGATGGAAGATACATGGAAAATAAATTACTGTCACACAAGGGCTTGAAAACCATGCTCATGTCTTTGAATAAAAACATAAGATGGAAGAAAGAGATAGAGGAAGCACACCCAAAAGATGCAGAAAGACCAGTAACAGTTTAGGAGACAGATCTGCTGCTGTTTAGGAACAGACCAAAAAGAACTAAGCATCACTACAAGAAAATGGAAATAAAAGATCTCAAGAAGGTAGAAACAACTGATCTGAACTGAGAGGTTTAAAGACTTTCTATGTGCAAGGAAGCATTTTAGAGGGAATGCTAACCCACAACTATGATCATGAGCAGAGCAAACTAGAAGAAACCTGTCCCTGAAAGGGGAAGCCCACATTAAAGAGCAAAATTTCAGGACTAAAGCCACGACAGGAATGGTCCCTGAGGCACCAGGCTGGAGTAGAACATTTTCCACCACAGTTAGGTGGTGTTAATGCCTGAGCTAAAAGCTCAGGCAGTATCTCACTCTGCAAAGAACAGCATGTTTTCTAGAAGACAACTGCACGGCAAAGAACTGTTGACGAGATAGGATCAGTTAATTAGGGTATGCCAGAAATCAGATCCAAGAAAGGAAGCAAACTTGTTTCTGCAGAGTTAGTGTCTTTGCAAAGACTTACTCTTTGAAGTACATTTTGTAATGTCATACACCTTACAACTCTGCAAGACAGCAAGCTCTGGGCACTCTCCACAAGCCCAGCTACAAAGAGGTACCAGCCAGTCAGACAAATATTTTTAAGAACCTCAACTGGAGATATATACCATCTGCCTCCTCAGGTCATTGCTCTTGAGAGTCAGACCAGCAGCAGCAACCTCAGTTGAGCTGGACTGCTAGCCTGAAACAAGTTCAGGAGCTGTACTGATTAGAAGTTTAGAGGCAATGTAAAAATACATTGTCTAATGTATGTTAATTAATATTATTTTAATATGCCATTCACCATCTAACATTAAAAATGGCAAAGACAGCAATATGTAAATAATCCTTGAGCTGTTGAGAAGAGCAAGCCTCTAAAGGAGAAAAAGAAGAATGCATCAGTTCTTAAATCATTAGAATATTTATTAAATGTGTGTATTACTTTCTCCAGCTTCACAGATTTCAGAGATAAAAGCACTTCTGAGGCTGACAAGTAACCACAAGCTTAATAAAATGAGCCTTCAGACCATCTGATCCGGAGAAACACGATCACAGAAGAACTGAACACAAAATTTGACCAGGGCATTCCTTATAAAATTGACTTCCTCCTTTATTAACTATTTCTTAGCTCAAAGCATGCCACAAAAATACTTAATACAATGCGTATCACTCATAAAACACACTGTATTGGTTTGAAAACAAACCAGTGGGAGACACCAAGTCAGAGTAACAATTTAACAGGAAAATTAAAAATCAAGGCAGAAAACACTGGTTTANGGCCCATTAACAGGAGATAGTCTGGAGGGAGGAGACAAGGAAACACTGCCCCACCTGCTTCAACTGCTCATGAAGACATAACAGAATACACTGCAACCTAGGACACACTCTTAGATGTGCATCACAGCACTGTTACCTCTCTTTCTTTCAAGTTCTTAGGCAACTTTTTGTTATGCTGTCAATCTACAAACACATTTTAAAACTGCATCAGTGCTTAGTGTCAAAATTCCACTAAGCTGATCTGCAAAACAGCTCTTCTCTGTTTCAAAAACTGCTTAGGAAGTGAATGACTCGGCTTTCGATCACTGATAAGAACCAGAAGTTGCTGAACTAAGATCTTATTTCCCATGACCCACCCCTCTCAGGAAGCACAGCCAACACCTTAGATATTCCCTCTTTCTTGACCCAAAATCTTAGTCTTCCACCCAAAGTCTTGTGACTTGGGAAGTAGGCAAGATGACAGGAAAATTCCAGAAAGCTACATCCTGCCTTTAAAAACCCTTCCTCTGCTCTAACTCCTCTCTCTCTAACTGGGAGAGGAGTTTATGGCAGACAAAAGAACTGCAAAAGTTCTGCTACCAACTGCTGCCTCTAAAAAAGAAGCTCTGATGAACTGTTCAGAACAATCTCAGATTTCCTTGGATAGAAACTGTCTACAGAACTGCTACAAAGAGGCAATTTGGAAAGAGGTTCCTCCTTTAATTTTCCTAAGGACTTTTCCAACTTGAAGACGGAAAACTGGACTCTAAACATGAGTATTGGATTATTAGCAGAGAAAGAACTGTCAACTCACCAAAATAAAGACTTGAAAGGTGTGCTTGCATTCCTGGGTGGGTAAGGAATAGAGAACCCAACATGTACTAGCTGAATGGAGTAGTGAGGACTCCACAGAGAGACTACATTTCTGCCAGTGGCCTTAAATCCAAATATTTATCCTGGGTGTCCTCTCTCTGTCCTAACAATTCATAGCAGCAACTGCAAAAACAGTTTGAGTACCACAGTTGTTTAGTTGCAGAATGCATTGGATACTGTCTTAGAGGAACAATAAGTTCATAAATTTCAGTGCACAATAAAATGGAATAAAATAATGAATAGAAGTTCTGCCGATGAGCAAAACTTACCTAGTTATTCAAAAGAAAAGAGTTCCAATACCTAAAAGCAGCAATTGACAGCAAGAAAGCCCAGTCAAGGGGAAGGATAAACACACACATGGCAGCCACTTCTTATTCTTCCTAACATGAAATCAGATGCTCCCGCTCAGAGACAAGGAAGTAGGCAGGAATTAAGGACCATTTAACTTTAAGGCAAGAAGATCTTAATTTCAGTCACTTGTGAGTCAGCAGTGAGCATAACCTCCAAGAATAATCTGTATTTCAGTCCAGCCATACAATACCATAAAATGGTTGCTGAGGACTTTTGCCAGCTGTAGCAAAAAGACCCAAACCTTTCCAAACAGAACATTAGCTCTCTGCAAATGCCACAGCCATGTAAAGTCCTTTCAGCAATCCTACAAGGGAGGTACTTCAGTGAGAGCTGAAGTACAGCTGCAAATTTTCAGTGTTAAGAGTTTTCCCCTTTTTCATTCCAAGACTACCCTAAAAAGAGACCATTTCCCACCCACATTAAATATCCAGGGTGGAGGTAAGGCATTTTCATCATAACAACAGAATCCACTTCACACCAGAGAGATCAGGGAAACGGATCCCTCAGCATTTATTTTGATGCTGCATTTATTATGCATTTACCTTCAAAACATAAATTTACCACTATGACTTTGGTATCTCGGTCAAAATGAATTTTAACATATCTTCGATACATTAAAAAAATAAGGATGATCAGGATAATTATCTGAAAAAATACATTTTACACATGTGTTTTTGACAGATGCCAAAACTAAAGACTCGGTTTGTCCCTTTTGAAACAGAAGGCTCTTCACCTGACCCTAAACTTACAGTTTGCTTTTTGAAAACTACTTATGTCCTAAGCAAATTGTCCCTGTCATTATAAAAGCCCAGCCACAAGCAAATTTCAGGTAATTTTTTTCACTACGAAAGCAAACTATAAAGTGACATTTACTTTTCATTCAATCATCTTAAGTCTGTGTTAAGACTTTCCAAATAGCTTCTAAAAACCCCAACAATTCTTCCTAATTATATTTTGGATTTAAACATGACCTTAAAAATAATGCTACAAAAACATACAAACAATTTTTTTCCCCCTTGGAATCAATAGTGTAACAATTAGCTGAATGGGAGTCCTTGGTATGCAGGGCAGCACATTCATCCAAGGCATAACTGACAACAATATTTAGAAAAATGGCCATTAGTAAAAAATATAAAAGCTCAGAAGGATAAAACCACTGATTAGCTGCTCTCAAAGTATGAAATAAAGATTCACAAACAAAGTCTTCCCTGTTTTGGTATAAAAATGACTGCATGTTGAAGTAGAAAATGGATGTGTTAAAGAAAGAAGAAAGGAAAACCCCCAGGTTTTATGTATTACTCACAAGCATTAGACATACAAGTCTTCCTAGCATGACCTGTCTCTAAGACTTTTCTGTGCTAACTTAAAAAAAATCTCCACAAACCAGCACACAAGTATAAATTAGTTTGCATTCTAGAACCCTGTTTCATTAAAAAAAGAAAAACAGACCATGATTTGAAAATCCCTACATCCTCAACAAAAAAGCAGTCTTATTTTATCAACTATCAAAAGAGTCATTGAAACTATCATTTCATGAAAATTATCTCTATACTAAACTACTAATTTCTAATTAGATCTTCATTTACTACTTTGCAGTGTGGCAAGTTTAGACATTTTAATACAATGATTTACACCAGAAAAACACCTAATTAAGAGATAAGTAAAATGAAAATTTAAAGATACATACGACCACTCAGACTCCAACTGCTCTTTGTAGACTCTTAGGACATGAAGAGCCACAGTCAAGTTCCCAGGGTCCAGCAGTTCTCTCACTCGCTCTGAATTCAGGCAGGTGAACAGGACCATGCAGCAATAGGTGACAATTTTCTCATCACTGTATGTAAGGCATGTCCTTCAAGAGATAATAAGGAGTTAAGGGCAAGTTAAAACTGACCCTGGAAAAACAGGCTAGTGGCACTGAGCTTGCTGAGTTGTCCTTTGCTGTCTTTTAGAGAACTACAAGTTTGTCATTGCCTAAGATGCATGAAGGTTACCTGCACAGAAAAATATCCAACTCACAGCTGAAGGTCAAACTTCACAGGAAGTTTACAAAATTAATGCTAAATTGGAACTGCTTTTCTTATCCTAAGGTCTTCCTACATCGGGTGCTGACAAGTGGGCTCCAAAAACCCACTGAGGATGATTATTAAATTGAATCGAAGTGACTTTGTTACCAGCTCATTCTGAAAAATCTGGCCAAACACATCACCAATATTTTCATGTGTCGGCACAAAATAGTTTATGGAATATTTCCTTACATGTATGTCATCAAATCCCCAGGAAGATATTCTGGTGAGGTTAGGAGGGGGACAGAAGAATTAAAAGAGATGAAGCAACTTTTGTAGATTACATCTGATCCACCAATACTGACAGATCTGCACAGCAGCAACATGAGAAAAGAAAATGCTGTGTTCTTGGAAATAAATGTAACTACTTGAAAACATGTCCAAAATAAAGCTTATGTTTGAAGCTTGTCATTCAAAATAGTTTCCTTCCAGTTTCTGTTAAATTAAATCAATTTACTGTTAGTTTAGAAGAAGCAGGTTTTTAAAGGTTCTGACTCCTGCGGTTGACTAACAAAAAACATCTACAGGATATGGTCTCAACCAGCCCATTCTCACCAAAGTTATGTTTTGGAGTTCCACGGTGCTAGCAAAGGCACAACTATCATGTACAAAAGGTTTGAACACAACCACAGAAATGACACTAGAAAAAAAACCTGCATCCATGCTTACAAGAAGAGATCTGGGAAAGCGCACTTCCAAATGCTATTCTGGGAATCTCCATTTCCTGCTGCAGTGTTTCCAAGAAACTGGAGACTACAACGGAGAGCTGAAAGAAATCCGGAAAATATATTTACAAGAATTCAAAGCAACACTAACAAATTTCACAAAAATCATATACTTCAATATTCCAGATACACACTGCAGAATCCATCTCCAGGGAGCTTTAGGTGCAGTATTTCACTGCTAGTGTACATAAATATTTGCATTTTCTCTTCTAATGCAAATAATTTTACAAAGCCTTTTAGAATTACACCCAAGACTTATCTGAGTATTACACACTGGCTACTAGTGATTACAAGAACTAATTGGCAGGTCCTTACTCCTCACATTACATTCTGGTTAGCTGGACAAATCATTATAGAATATTATGATGTGCTCAATACCTTCTAATTTCTATCCCAGAAAAATGAAAGCCAGCTCTCCAAACAGCTCTGCCTCCATTTTTGACATTGAATTTAATATGGCCAATTTCTGCTCTTACTCCAAAGGATTTATTTCAGTCTCCTCTCAACACAGATTTAAAATATGAGAAGATGATATTTCACCACACAAATTAATATCCTAGAGCAGCCAAAAGGTGTAAATTCATAAAAAACAATAGCATGAACCCACAGACTCCACCAAATTAAAACACTTTTCTGTCCTTATCGACAGCTCTCAACAGCCTGGCCCTTATTAATAAATTGGCAAAGAAACTTCAAATTAAATGTTAAAATTCAGTTCAACAGATAGTACAAACAACAGCCTAATACACATGGAGGTGGCTGCTATTGTCAGGTTCTGCAAATCTAAAATTAGGTTTCTTGGAAAGGTGCTGTGCTGCTGTGCCAGCTGGCAGCCAGATTTCCTACACAGGTCTGGGCATATGTCCTCTTGGGAACAACAAGAAAGCAAAAGGTGGGTACTTGGACTTAGGGAAAAGTAACTTTTTTTTGCCATATACATATATATATATTTTTTTTAAGCCCAAAATATGTATGTATTCTCCATAATGCATCTTGAATCATATTCTCCTCTAGTTCTTAAGATCTCTGTTCTCTCCCCCTGCACATCTGCAGGTTTATTATTTTCTGCTCATCACTGTACTTCCGCTTCTCCCACCCATCTGGTTCCCATCCTGCTGACTCAGAAGTTCCTGAAGGAAAGCAAGCATGGGCATACCAGCAGACATTGTATGGAAATACTTCCCTGCTAGAAAAAAATAAAAAGGCAGTAAATCCTAGGAACAGGTATTATTTCCCTTGGTGAATTCCTTACCTATACAGCAATAAGAAAGGTCTCCCAAAGAGACATAAGGTTGGTTGACTATATTCCAATCTTTCCCTGAAATTTGCTTGACCTTGTTCAGCTATCAATTGCACCTTGGTTGTTAGAGATTTGTCTGTCCAAAATGTTTTACAGACCAAAGAAAAAAGCTCAAGATCTTGTAAAGTTACCATTCTCACTGTAACAAAGAGGAAATGCCATGAATACGTTTACAATACAGTAATAAATAGCTACGAATTCTCCATTAATCACACAGTAGACTTTCAATATTTGTGAGGGCAACCAATGCTTCCCTTGTCCAATAGTGATGTCCTGAACAAGCAAGGAAGATACAGGAAAAGATGACAATTCTGTAGATGCACCCATGGAAGAAAACAGTTTCATCACTAAGTGCTTGCTCTTAACCAGTAAGAGTTTAGACTTTCTTTTAATTAGAGGACACAAATCAGTATATGGGCAAGTGGATAATCTGTAAGGCAAAAGCTATTGCATCTATTCCCAACTAAGCAGAGAAAGAGGATGTCTTGATAATGCAACATTTTGCCATACAACAAATCTCAGCAATTAATTTCTGTTAACAGATTCACATGTTCTGAGCCCCTGAGGCAGCTGAGCAAAGCTCAGGGTCCAGGTCACACACCATGTCCAGCAGTCACCAATAGAAAGGCACAGAGGAAGAGGCACAAACTCTGTGAAAAGTCATCACACCACACTTAGAGCAGCTCATCACAGCACGTTCTCTGAAACACATCACAGCAGCACCTGCATGGTCGAGTTTAAAAAACCCAAGCATCTCCCCCAGAACTCCACAGGTGGTGGTCTTGGAACACACAAATGTCTCATGCGGTGCTTCTCTCCAAATATGACTCCAGGTAAAGTGTACTTGCCTAGCACCAAGCTACCCAGGGGCAGTGAATTTTGATACAAGCATTGCAAATCTATACTATGGTATCAGTGCTTTAAAAAAGAAACTTCCCAAAAACCCACCCAGAGCCATTAATTCACAGCAAGGTATGTGTGTGTTAAAAAATGCAAACACTACAATAAAAGTAAAGTATTGCATTTCAAAGTATGGAAGTCTTTCCTTAGCATTCAATTTATTTTTTTCTTTTTTATTCTACATCTATTGGACTTGACTGCTGCCACACATGATTGAAGTATGCTTGGAAATCTGTACAATACAGATACTACTTTTCTCATCTGTAAGAATTTCTTCATCATAAAATCAAAGAACCCTAGAATTACTAAGCTTGGAAAAAACCTGTAAGATCATAAAGTCCAATTGTCAACCCAGCAGCATCATGTTTACCACTAAACCATGTGGTCAAGTACACCATCCACACCTTTTGTGAACACTTCCAGAGATGGTGACTCCACTGCATCCCTGGGCAGCCCATTCCAATGCCTGCCCAGCCTTTCCACAAAGACATTTTCCCTCACATCTAATCTGAACATCCCCTGGCACAATCTGAGGCAATTTCCTTCCATGGCCTTTCCATGTCCTTACAGCAAAAGCATGAAAATGTAGAAGCTGATGAAGACAGACTTCCATTTTGCCATCCAATCAATAAGCCATGTGCATTCTGAAAAGAGGGAAGGGAAAAGAAAAAGACCAAAGAGGGGGGAAAAAAGACAAGACAATTTCGCTTATCCCCTGAAAATGTACAGACCTTTACAAAGCTAAAAACAATTGTCTTAAATAATTCTGTAGCTATCAGCATGGCTAAATTTTACTTTAAAAAAGGTTACTCTGTGTGTGGTCAAGTGGACTATTTTTAACCTGATGGTCAACCACCATGAAATTGCATGTACTAAGATGTAACTTCCGATACACAGGTCAACCCTGGAGCTGAAGAGATTTCCCCTCACCAAGATTTCAACAGTTCCTATAAAAGCTGGTGTTCTTCAGCAGATGCAGATTACATGCTGCTTTCACAACCACTCTGCAACAGTTTAAGGAGACTTTTCTAGGTTCTAAAAAAATAACTTCTTTATACAACAGAGAAAAGGGTACAAGCAGAAACACTGACTTTTTACCTAATGAATTCCAGTACCCAAATGTTTGCTACATGTAAACTGAACATTTAGTCACTCAAGGCCATCCATGACAAAGGTGAGGCAGCTGATATTTGTTGGCCCTGTATGAGGATGCTTTAAATGCACTCCAGCAGTTCAGTATCTTCAAGATCACAGCTCCCTTTGTTCCTTTCAGTCTTTTATTATCACAGAACAACTGAGCCAGGCTCTAGTGCAAGCTTTTCATTTAATTATTATATTGACATTATCTCATTTAACAGTTACATTATACAGTCTAAAGGACTACAGCAGCTCATCTGGCCCCACCTCCCTGCTCCAGTGGGGCCATTCCGGAGCACACAGCACAGGATTGCATCCAGTGTAGACTCCACATCCCCTCTTGGACAATCTGTTGAGTGCTTGGTCACTGCCCAGGGAAGAAGTTCTGCCTCATGTCCAGGTGGAACTTCCTGGGATCAGTCCCTGCCCGTTCCTCTGGTGCCATGGCTGGGCCCCCCAGAGCAGAGCCTGGGCCCTGCTCGGAGCCCTCCCTGCAGCCAGGGACACCCAGGGCTGAGGGCCCCTCTCAGCTGGGGCGCCTCTCCAGGCTGAACAGCCTCAGCTCCCTCAGCCTTTCCTTGTAAGAGATGCTCTAGTCCCCACAAAGACATCATTTCACACAGTGCCATTTGCAGAATTAGATTGTGTATCAGATGAAAATTAAAATCTGTGAAGTTCTGAGGACAAAGACATTAAGCATGAGGATTTCAAAATTCAATACCTTGTTTCCTTCTGTTCTGCATGATTAGAACAGGAGCCCATAAACGTGCTCAGCAACCACTTCGAAAAACCTTGACAGCAACTGTAGAGGCTTTAAACAGTCCTAAGAGATTTCCATTCTTTTTATTTGGGTCAGACAACACAGTGATAGTTGTGAGTATAAGCCTCTGCCTTTACTGGTGTTATAAAACAAATAGAGATAAAAAATCGATCCATCCAAAGCACATACAAAGCTGTACAACATCGCCTGTCAGACTGCAAACATAAGGCTTACAAACTTGCATCTCTCTTAATGCTCTAACCAGTCATATGCAAGAAAAACAGAGCTGGAGTGCCCCCTCTGCACTGGGGCAGACACAAAGCCTAACAAGTCCTGGGACCACATCCCAGGCTTCTGAGAGCCTGCACACTTTTAGAGTCGCCTGCGAACTTTGCAAATCTGAACTGTGGGCGGCGAGCTGTCAGGCAGAGCAGCTCTGGCTGTTTGTAAACAATGGCAGAATGCTTTGTGATAGACTGCCAGTCCTGGAAAAATAAAATCTCCAACTCAGCATAAGGTGTAGACCTCTATTAGTATAAAAAGTGAGTTTTCACCACTATCATCCGGTCATTGACTTGTTTCCTTGTGGCTGCAAGTTAAAGCAATTTCCAGTCATAAAGAGTTATTTGCCTCTTTACCACCATGAATCATACCACAAATACTGATGAAAATGTATTTTCCTTGGAAAACAGTCTGTCTAGACTACTGAAATTGAATGTACAATACATATATGGGCTCTGTCATTTAATGTTATTAAAATAGTCCTTAGTATTTTATTGCTGTAAATAAAATTAATGTCTAGCTACCTATTATATTTCTGCCTTGGTCTTACTGCACTTGCTGCAGTGCAGACTAGTAACCCATTTTTACCATCTGTGGAATACCACAAATGTTGTTTAGTAGGTTTCTGCTCCCCCTCCCCTCCATCTTCTTCACCTCAGAAAGAAAGTCGAACTCTTTATTTTTTTTTTTTCTTTTCAGAAGTGCCAACTCTAATTTTAACAGAACTTTATGTGCACTGATTGGATAACCCTTGTGCTCTTGGAAGATAAATGTCTAGGCAAAACATCAACACTTTGTTCTGACTTAAAAGGAGAATTTGACTTAAAGGCAAGTAAAATCCTTGCCACACTATTAAAAATGTGGAGTTTGAAATAAATTAGAAGGGAGCTGGAAGAAACCATCAGACCACACATCGAATTAGCCTGTGATGCAAATTAATTTCCAGTGAGGTTTTTTAAAAAAAATTTACTTGTGCATTTACTAGGAAAAGAATTAGTTTGACAGACCTCTGACGAGATCAGGTTCAAGCCAACTCTTATTTGTACAGCACTAACAAGGCTTATCAAACACAGTACTAGAACCATTTTCTTTACCTCCTGTTATTTCAATTGCATCATTTCATTTTTAGAAAGTAAACATAAGTGTGCTCATTTCTTTAACAATGATCTATTAAAATCTAAAGGCATATGAAACAGGACTCCTGTTACATCCCCACAAGCAGCAAAAAACACATGCCCGAGATTACTATGTGAAGCAAAACTTTTAAGTGTTTGCAGACCTGGGAATTGCCTTTATTAGCTTCCTGCACACACTAGGATGCAAAATTCTGTTCTTGAATCTGCCCAAAAGCTGAGTCTAAATCTAATGCAATGTCTCTTTAAGATCCTGCTGCAGTGAAATCAGCAGGTTTGAAGTACTGGGGAGTCTCAAACTGGGCTTAAAGCATGCCAGGAAACCAAGAAAAATAAGGAGGACTGGCCACCCACTATGCATTATTACTAATGTCTGACTGTGAGACACACTCCTCCTACATTATACCTTGTACAGGTCTGGAAAAAAAAAGAAGAAAATTGTTAAACACCTAAAGTACTAACCAAGGTTATGAACAAATTTCTCCAATTACTTTTGATAGCATACTGTGTATGCTATTTCATTTAATCCAAAATTTCCACTGAAGTGCTTATATTTTCCCTCAAAAAAGCTGAATCATCTTTTTCTGTAAGTCTGTGGAAAGAGTATCAGACTTCCCCCTACTTCTTTGTACCATAATAATGGTTGGCTAATAAATGGACCACAGTCCTCTTGGAATACAGAGTTACAAGCAAACTTCCACTTCCACTTGCATATTCACATTAATGTACAGCAACAGTTTTAGCATCAACCTTTTTTGGGCATTACCATTTTAGTTTTTATATGTAAAGGCAGCTTACCTCTTCTCGTTGCCACGTTATGGTCCCTTTTGTACCACACGTGATACATGCCCAGAGGAGGGAAGAAAGGGAAAGAAATTGATGTCTCTCAAAAAATTACTTGATGTCTCTACAAATCATGTAACTTGGCAATATTCCATAAAATTCTCAACAAAAAGTGAAGGCAAGACACATTCTTCTCCAAGCCCAAAGCTGCTAACAAAACAGGATGCTGTAGAATGGGAAATGGAAGTCTTGTAGCTTTGTGTCTGGAAAGCCATGGTTAGACAACTCCCACTTTTCCACCAGATGAGAGTCTGGAAGTTGTGCCATGGCAATGATAACCAAATGGCTGAGATCAACTCCTACATAATTATAACTACTAGGATTTTTATCCAAAAAGGCAACTGATGCCTTCCATTGTCCCCTCTGCCCAGATCTTCCTCTAGCTTCTTTCCACCCCCTTCCAAATTCTCTCTCCCTGGAGGAAAAACTATAGCCCCCTTGGGCCTCTGGGGGAGGCTCTTTAGAATGGATTTTTCCTCTCCGCACATGTGAAAAAGGTTAGCTTCTTCTCCCTACATTAAAATTTTGATGCTCTGTCTTCAGGAAGCTCTGCAATTAAAGCGTTTGTTTGCCCCATTCTTCCCACCTTTGTCCTGAGATCCTAATGTCCCTGCTGCAAAAAACATGGTGAGCATCTTAAGTCTAGGCATGTTTCTGCAAGGTTTGATTCATATATATTCGTGTAGA
Organism: Erpornis zantholeuca; assembly: GCA_013400515.1. Classification (NCBI taxonomy): domain Eukaryota; kingdom Metazoa; phylum Chordata; class Aves; order Passeriformes; family Timaliidae; genus Erpornis; species Erpornis zantholeuca. The sequence goes on along the minus strand of VZTN01025897.1, from coordinate 211,138 downwards.
AGGGAAACCTGCCTCATTATGAATCTTGCTGACATTATTTGCTGGGGTAGCATAGGGGACACTAAAGAGCAAGGAAGGAAGGAAAGGACTTACAGAACACTGTATTTAGAGATCCACAGAAATATAGGCATTACTGTTCATTTCAAGCCTCAACCAAAGTAACCAGAAACCATTCTAATTAAATAGACATCAGCAAACTCCTATTTCCTTTGTGCTCCAAGTGGATATCAGTCCACATTATAAAACCACTATGCATGTGACATAAATCAGCAACATCTTGGCAGGCTATGCTAGAAAGCCTCCAAATTGCAGGAGCAGGAAAAAAACAAACCAGCTCTACACACTGTCTAAAAGCTGTACCAGCAACAAGACCAGGGAAGCCCAGAGGGCAGCCCATTGACCTACTGATTGTTCTGACTTAGGGATACTTCCTCAGGTATCTCTCTCCTAGAAGGAGCAAAATTATTTACACTGACACCGAGACTCTCACTGCCTCTGCCTCCCAGTACAGCAACCAAAACATCTTTCCATGAGTACCACGAGGACAGTTTTGATCATTAGTACAAGTATCAAACTGCTGGAAACCACCAGCTTTTTAATCACTATTTCGAAGTCTGCTTCCAATGCCATCTATGTCATCAGTACCTGACAGGCAAACCTCATTAGGCAGGATCTGACCTGTAGTTCAAATTGTACCTCCACAGCTTGCTGCAATAAAACACTTCTATACTCATATACAAATTCCATAAAATTCAGTTCAGCACAGCTTAAACAGAGAGAGACTATTTACAAGGGCCTGGACTGACAGGACAAGGGGGAATGGCTTCCCACTGCCAGAAGGCAGGATTACATGCGATACTAAGAAAAAATTCTTCCCTGTGAAGGTGGTGAGGCCCTGGCACAGGTTGCCTAGAGAAGCTGTGGCTGCCTCAGCCCTGGAAGTGTCCAAGGCCAGGTTGGATAGGGCTTGAAGCGACTTGGTGTAGTGGAACCATGGCAGGGAGTTGGAACATTAAAGATGATCTTTAATGTACCTTTCAACCCAGGGCATTCTATGATTCTAAATCAGGCTTACTGCAGAAGCAATAAGACTCAAGGAGAGAATCAAGCCCACAGTAGGAAAAAAACCCACCAACATGAATCACTCAATTCAAACAGTAGGACATTTAGACCAGAGTTACGAAAAGGCCTGAAAATGAGCAAAGAGCCCTCCATGGAGCTAGTAAGGGATGAAAACAGCAAACTGGAGCTTACTGTATGTGGACACAAGAGCCTAAAACTATAGTTGCCTGTAACACTGAAGATTCAAGCCCTCTTGGAAGTTGGAAGCCTCACTCCCTCTTCCTTTTCTTTTTGCCATTAAGATAACAAAGTGTTGCATTTAAGTTAAGTCCCTGGTCCTAAAAAGGATCCTACAAGGCCCTTCTCAAACCCCATTCCACTGCAAGTGTTATAAAATGACAAAAGAAATTAAGGCATGTGTCCAGTTTTGATAATAATACCAGAAGTCACAGCCACAACTACACAGACACATGAAAATACTGGTAACACTGGCATTTATTCAAAATCTCAGTTCCTGCTGTATCACACAAATACCCCACACCTGCAGGGCACAGGGAGCTGTACCTGTACACACTGCACAAGACTGAAAGTGTGGGACTCCCAGTGAATGGGGAGTTAACCACTGCAGGCAGGGCCAGTACTACATGCACAAGACTAAATCAGGATTCTGTATTTACTAACTCAGGACAACTCATGAGTCTGAGTGCTCTTGGTCCAGGTTTGGCTCTTTTCCGTCTGTAGACAAGCAATGTAAAGGTTGGCTCCCTATTTTGGAGTTTCTGCAAAAAGGCTAAAGCACAAAGCCTTAGAACAATGACCTGAACCAAGACCCATGCAAATCAGAGTCTTTCCACAGCCATCAATGAATTTTGGACTGAACTACAAGAACCAAGAGAATGTTCTTGCCCACAGCAAGTTGCAGCAGGTTGGCAGGCTTTGGGTACGTGAAGTTGCACAGCTGGAACCCTTGCTGTAGGTGTTCTGAAGACAGTTCATTAAAACTCTGTGGCAATATTCACCAAACACAGCAGAGACAGAACAATTCTACCAGAAGAGACTGTTGTGGGTTGACCCTAGCTCAGTGCCAGGTGCCCACTCAGTCACTCCATCACTCCCTTTCCCACTGGGACAGGGGAGAGAATAAGATGGAGGAAAAAAAAAACAGCAGGGTGAGATAATGCAGCTTTATTACAGAGAAAAGAAAGAATCAAGTGGAGATCTGTGCGTGCAAGAGCTAAAGAGGAAAAAAAAGCAGTCTCTACTTCCCATCAGCAGCGATGTCCAGACACTTCCTGGGAAGTGGGGCTTCAGCACATGTAACAGCTCCTCCTCCCCTCCCAGATTACATATCTGAGCTGACATCATACAGTATGGAACATCCCTTTGGCCGACTTGGGCCAGCTGGCCTGGTTGTGTCCCCTCCCAGTAGTGGCCCACTCCCATCCCCTCTGGTGGGGGAAGGAATGTCAGAGGGACAGCACTGCTCGGCAGTAGCCAAAACACTGCTCTGTTATCAACACCTGCTCAGCTACCAACGCAAAGCACAGCACTGTGAGGGCTGTGAGCTTTACCTCAGTCACACCCAATGCAATCTCCACCCCTTATTCCATACCATTTGTCTCATGCTCATATCCCATATAATCTATATATTCTCATTACTAGAATCCTTTCTTACCCACACATACAGTTTTAAACTGAACATACAGTTTTAAACTACATCCTTAAACCATCTCTATAACATTATTAACTACTATCTCCTGTCCTTTCACATCCCTCCAGGTGGTCTCCATTCCAGCAGGATGTGGGGTCAGGATGGGAGCAGTAATATACTTGATGGTTGAGCACCAACACCATAATTGCCTTTTCCTTGCTCCTTGCCGGAATTCATTCTTTGTCAGCTGATGTCCTTTCTGCTACTTTACCTTCTGCAACATACAACCTACATTATACATTATTCTTTCCCCAAGGTTAAATCTCCTTGAGGTACACAGTGGGTGTCCTCATCTGCAGTTTAAACTGCAGTATAGGGCAGGACTGGAGAATCTGTGCATCTGGTAACTTCCCACTGCCCAGCAGCAAGTTCTGCCTGTGCCTTTAACTAGCCAAGGGACAACTGCCCATTGCTAGAAAACCTCACAGTTGCTTCTTACCATAGACGTTTCTGGGACATGCTCACACTCACTTTTAAAAGGAACTCAGACTCATTTAAGAAAAGTAAAATCTAAAAAAAAAAAAAAAAGAAGGAAATAAAAAGAGCTAAACACAAAGGAAGCACAACAACAAAAAAAACCCGAAATTGTACAAAAGAACAAACCAATTACTTAAAACTTTCCTGTTTGGTAAAGTAGTAAAATGTTCTGAGCTACAGTAATTAGGGGATAGCAAAAGTCAAAAAAACAGAGGATTTTCTTAAGCTATGGAAACATAAAACCAAAATCTCAATACAAGTGCAACTAGCAGTTTACTCCTACCAGATAATGTATCAACTGATTGTTAGGGCACACACTCTGCAAATGCTAGAGATCATGAAAATCCCAATTATTATTTTTACAGATTGGAAAAACACAAAGGCCAAAAACAACATCAATAACTCAAATAAAAAACTCAAGCTTATGTTTACATAAAAGTTTGATGAGTATAATATATTCGTCACAGTCCCACAATTATTCCCCGAAAATACTATAAATATTATTTTGACAATGTAATTACAGTTTTTACTTTAACATGGCAGCAAAGTATTGGCACCAATCCCCCATACAAAAATCCTAACAGACAAAGCAAAGATCACACATGGAAAATGGCAGCTCTTAAGGTCAGGGCTGTCCTGTATTCCTGTGACTAAGAAGAATCCGTTTAAGTTAGCAGCTAGTTTATTTAAGCTGTAATACATATGTAGTTTTAATTATGCTAGCTGTAAGCAAAAGGAATCCCCAAACACAAAAATAAATGGGAGTGCAGATTTTTAAATTCTCTTTTCTTCCAAGCAACCAGGGCATATTTCTTTCACGCTGCTTTTTGGGAATTAACCCCATGGACTGTAGGTCCACTCCCTCTGTGGAAACTGCCTTCTCCCTCTTCCTCTCTCAAAAGAAAAGCTAATGTGAACCTAAATTGAGAAGTGTCACCTAAATTAACAGTTCAGGATGACTGTATGACAGGTAAAATGATTCAAGCTTTATAACCACTCACCCATTCCATGTAAACTGGCAAGTAATATGACTTGTACAAAAAAATCTGCAGCACAATAATTTACTGTATTTGGTCATAAAAACCCCCAAGATCCCCTGCAAAGCAGTATGCCTTCTCCTTCATAGATAAATATGGGGCACTGATGTGGGAAGAGAGGAAAGATTAACCTTCCTTCCTTAATCCTGCTGGTTTAAATTTAGTAGCCATTGTGTATATGAGTCTCCAGGACACAATTTAGAAATTGCACCTTCTCCAAATCCATACAAACACGCCTTAGAAGACACTTTTTCAGACAGCTACCTCTGTTTATAGACAATAAAACTTGGCAATGGTTTCCCAAATGCATTGGGTGAGCTCTGCTATGATGTCCATCTAGCAAAAAGTTACTATGTGTGTACCATCACACTTTCCAAGCATGTTTTAAAAAATGTATTTTTTATAAAGAATATATTAGCAGTAGTTTGGAACTGAAACTATTCAGTGCAACATGATTAAAGAACTACAAAAAGAAGTGAAAGCAAAATGCAATTTTTTTTTAAATAATAAAACAGAAGAATGAAAAATACTGGACAAGAGATAAAAGGGAAGCACAAAAGATGAGAGTGATTCCTTCAATCAATTGCCAATACTGGCAATCATTAAAGAACATTTAGGTTCCATAACTGACCACTCTGTTTCTCTTTCCTGTTGAATTAAAATACTTTGCTGAATGACCAGGCATTTCAAATAATTTCAAGAATAGGTGAAACTGCAATCCCAGTACATAAACCTCTAATGCTCAGATTTTCAAACTAACTAAGCCCTAAATGACCAGATTTTCCTACTCACTGGTTCTGCAAAGGTACCATTCCAAAGCATTCCAAAAAGTTCAAGTATTCACTCCTAGCCCATTTTCCTACTGCCAAACTAGTCTTTTTAAGAGGACGGTTGCCTTCTAGGTGAAGAAAATAAATAAAGAGATAAATAAATATTGGAAAGAAACAGTAAACAGTTAAGGACACATGGCTGCCCATTTAAGAAGGAATACAGGAAAACCAACTCAGTGTGCTTTGGCAGGTTTGAGAGTGTCACCTTCCCCTGCTCTTCTGTACCTTCAAAATTAGCCAGTCTTGATTTTCCACTGTAATTCCAAACTGCCAATCTTTGAGTGCAGAAATGGAAAAGGTCAGAACGAAGAAACATCTCATGTTTTTTTTCACTGAGTGAGGATGGAACTGAAAGTTTTGTTTCCCCAACACCCTCTTGATAAAGTACAAATCATGTCACTAGTATCTACCTGTTTTGCAAAAGTCAGGAAGACTTTTGCAAACACAACAGTTTAACCCTGTTTTACTCATGTTATTCTTCAGAAAAACAAAAACATTTGATTAAGTATCTCCTTTTCTGTAAACCTTTGAAAATTACTTTTAATGAAAAACTTTTTAGAAGGGAGAAGGTACCCAATGTACCTGCTGGAAATTTATTTCCTCTTGCCAATTATTTTCAGGAATCTCTCTGACAACATGAATTTCTACTACTATAAGCCTCCTACAGCTTATATTCAGTGGATTTTGAAACCCAGCATGTCTTCAGAAGCTTACAAAGAAATGAAGTATCCTTCTTTGCTCAGCCATGTGATGCTCTGCAGACCTCAGGGGAGCTTTTGCCTTCTTAACTTCATCAAAGATTAAATGCTTCCATCCCATTTGGCTTTTGCAAGGAACAATCTCTGGAAGCTATAGATAGGCCTAGGTGCCTTACATCTCATTTCTGAAGAATGTGCACACCCCTATTTTTAACATTTCTTTTTAGTGTCTATGAAGGAGTGCTATTTTTATTTATATGGCATTCTGAATTCACAGGTTACTCATTTTGATCTCTTCTGCAGAGTGCTTCTCTTCCACACTGATGGCTTAAAACACACTTCACAAGGCACCTTCTTTGCAGACCATGAGCAACCCATAAAGCACCAATGGGTCAGAGTAACAGGGTTTTCATCAACTAAAAGAAAAATATACATGAGAACTGATCGGGTCCAAAACAGCTGGAGTAGTGCAACAACATTGACTGAGGCTGAACCCTTGGTACTATTAACAGTCCTGGTGGACAGAAGAGAGAGAAAAAAATCAGTGGCAGAAAAGGAGAGAGAGAAAAAAGAAGGAGAGAGAAGAAAAAGGAGGAGTAAAATAGGAGAGAGAAAAAAGGACAGAGAAATAAAGGCAGAATAAAAAGAGGACAGAGGAAAATAGGGAGAGAAAAAAGAGTTAAAAATGAAGAGAAAAGGGGAGAGAGGGAAAAAGAAGACAGGAAAAATGGAGAGGGAAGAGAAGGAAAAAGAGAAAAAAAGAGGAGTGGGGTAAGAAAAAATGCTCAAAGCAAGGAACATTTTTTATGGCTCCCTTGTAAGAACATGGCATCAGTAGTACTTGAAAGATGTTTAAAATAAGACTTCACATATTTTCCCACACATCCTCCCTCATGAAAGGAAGCATGAACAGGTGTTAGACATACGATATTCATGTTGCTGAACATCCTACCAGAAAATGCTCAAGTTACTATAATAAGTGAAGTATTAAAAAATTTACATAGAGTCATCTTTCATCACTGCTTTTAAAGGAATGCTTTAAGTCCTGTTCTGAAGAGAGTATCTGTAGCTGTTTAACTACACCTGAACACTTTGCAGAAAATTGGAAGCAAGGTCAAATTCCTGTTCAAGGATTCAAGCTTATCATCCACTACAATTTATCCAAAGTTTCTGGACTTTGTAGAATTATGAGCAGGGAACACACCAAACCTTGCTTTAACAGGCAGCACACCTGGACAGCGATTTTGGCTGAGATCCCCAGCAGTGCCTGTGACATGAACACAGGCTCTTAACATCCTGTACCAAAAAATTCTGTACCATCAACAGTGTGACAGCAGGACCAGGGCAGTGACCATCCCCTGTTCCTGTCACACTGCTGAGGCACCTCCAATGCTGTGTCCAGTTCTGGGCCTTTACCTAAAAAAAGACACTGAGGGGCTGGAGCACATCCAGGGAAGGAAAANTAAGAAGGCCAATGGCATCTGGCCTGTCTCAGCCACAGTGTGGCAGCAAGACCAGGGCAGTGACTGTTCCCCATGCTGGCACACTGCTATGTGAGGCACCCTGAGTCCTCAGGGCAGTTTTGGGCCTGTCACTTCAGGGAGGACACTGAGGGCATATCCAGAGAAGGGAACAGAGCTGGGGAAGGGTTCTGGGAGCACCAGGAACAGCTGAGGGAGCTGGGGGGACTCAGCCTGGAAAAAAGGAGGCTCAGGGGAAACCTTCTGTCTCTCCACTACTCTAACAGGAGGGTGCAGCCGGGATGGGTCAGGCTCCATTCCCAGGGAACAGGCGACAGGACAAGAGGAAAGGGTCCCAAGCTGTGCCAGGGGAGGGTCAGGTTGGACATCAGGAAGAACTTCTTCATGCATTTCTGTCAGGCAACAGCAGGGACAGCCCAGGGAGATGGTGAAGTTCCTATCCCTAGAGATGTCCAAGGAATGACTGGACATGGCACTTGGTGCTCTGCTCTGGGTGATGAGGTGGGGATCAGTCACAGGCTGGACTTGGTGGTCTTTGAGGTCTTTTACAACCCCAATCATTCCATGACTCTGTGATTCTCATGTTAACACATTTTTATGCTGCTTTCCCCTGTTGGTTAAAACCCCTAAAAAACTATGGGGGCCTGGCATCAGCACAGTACAGCATAACAATGCCTGTGCCAGTTAGTCTAAAGCAAGGTCAGGGTCACCAGCAGCCGGGATGTGAGGAATACTGGCAGGAGGCTTGGAGCACTTCTCAGGCAAGCACTGCAGCTGAGACCCCAGTTCTGCTCAGAGAGGACAATCACCTCATTCAGAGAACTTGCACAACCAGTTGTCTCATGCAGGGCAGCTATGAGGCATTCACTGCCTTTTTCACCCGAGAGGACAAAAATGGATTTTGGCAGATAAATTATTTTTAAGCAATTATGTTAAAATTCAAAGAGCATTCTTCAGCATCAGCAGTGGTGAAAGTTTGAGTTCAAAGTGGTGAAAGCTTTGTTTACAAACAAAAACATTAAAGCTCCTTCTGTCCAAGCTGGGGTGAGAATCAACAAAAGCATCAGATGGGACACTGCCTATAGAGCATGAGCTTGCTGCAAAACAGGCATGTCCTTGCTCGCAATTTACCAAGGAGACACAAAGATATCCTTTGAGGTTTTTCCAGATTTTGGATAGAGATTCTAAATCCTGCTCTCAAATTCTGGAATCTAAAGATCCATCATCTTGACAAACCTCAACACACCTTCCCAAAGGTCTGCTGAATTCAACTGGAAAACTTAAAATTTGCCAAAGGAAAAAGGAAAAAAAAAAAAAAAAAAAACCACAACAAAAC